>JAODVM010433604.1:0-24283 GCA_025400095.1 Phenganax marumi
TAAATTCAAGCCGTGTTTGGCAACGATGTGCTTGATAGACTAGTGGTATCGGAGAGGTCTGCCGCCGAAGAGGTCTCAGGTTCGAATCCTGGCATGCAACAGACGAGTTTCAGAAATGCTTACTAAGGTTGAAAGATAGAGAGACAGGCAGGCAGGCAAGGAAGATTGAGGGTAACGGAGGAGAAAAGATAGGGGAATGGGGGGAGGCTAAAAGGGTGAGGTGGTGCCATTTGGAATTTTTTGTTTTTTATGCGTCCAAGTGAACCGCTTTTAAATTTAGCTGGTTTGAAAAAAACAAACGAGATTAAAATTTTTAAACCAGTTTAGTATAAAATTGAACTGGTTTGAAAAATTTAAACTGGTTTACAATTTTTAATCCGATAATAAATTGAAACCATAACATATACAATCCCTGACATTGACAAAAATACTTTCCATTTTTTCACAAGAAAATACTGTATATTACAACTCTTCTTTGAATGATTCAAACATCATATGCATGTGCAATCCTAAAGCTTTATATAGAGAAATTAACATAACACAATTTACTGGTATTACAGCAACTGCAACCACCTACTACTAACCCTCAAAGTGTCTAATCTCTGCTGTACTGCATTTTCATCAGCTAGGTTAACAGGAGTATCACTTTCATGAAATTCAGCATCTTTTTTATCAATCCAATCAATCATAGCCTTTTCTTCACGTCGAAATGCTCGCCATTTCTCAAGAGTATTTTGAAGAAATATCTCATGATTCTCAGCCCACACATGCAGTCCTCCCCACCGTTTCTCAAGATCCATTAATCCTTGAAATGAAACTTCAGGTTCGACTTCGTTTTTGTCACGAATTTGTTCAACGACAGAATGAATGTTGTTCTTTTCAAGATCTTTTTCAAATTCCTGAGAAATATTAGTATTTAGCTTCGATCAGCTCTAAATTGTTCTTCCTAGATGTCCAGGAAAAGTCATAGCATATTGATCCAGTGTTACTACAGGAAAAAATCTAAACTAAACCAGCAAGATTTATACTGGATAGTTGTATCAGTTTTAAATTGTTCTTCCTTGAAATCCAATAGGAGTTATCCCCAATTGATGAAGTGTTACTACAGAAGAAAACCTTAAGTTTAAGCTTACTTCATGTTCTTTAAGCTTGTTTTCTAAATCAGAAATATCAGAAGCATCTGTTGTACGGTCCTCTTCCAAACGAGGTTCATTTGCAGATATCCACTCCTTTCGCAGTTTTATCAATGTTGTCAGATGACTCAAATATACACTATACACCCTAAATATACAAATAATGAAAAATTAAAACATACAAAATGCACGCAATAATGGAGAAAAATTTCAACTGATAATAGAAATGTTAAAAAACTTTAGTCTGATCATTATCAATGAAGACACAGCTTGGAAACTTGGTTAACTTAGAAACTCCAATAAAGAGCTGCAATTTTATGTTGAATTACTTTTACTATACACAACTTGCAAAAAACATGATCAAAAAAATACAACAAGATTTTGAACCATCTCTTCTGGTCAGTAATAAAACCTGGAAATAGGTTAGTGAAAACATTGTCTTGAAACTTGGAAAACTTCAAAGCTCCTACAATGAGCTGTGATTTTATACTGACACACCCTCAGTGGGCATAGATCTTTAGAACAGTTGCTCAAAACTATTAGAGGTTTTAGAGAGGATTTGACAGGGAAATCTTGAAATCTCACCTTTCATATTTATCTTTGGCTGCATCAGGAAGCTCATAAGCTCTCTTGTCCAAGTTAATAACTCTAGCTCGTAGCTCCCTCTTATCGTCTTGGGGAAATATGTCAGCTGACAGCAAGATGTTGGCTTTATCAAATAACTTGCCACTCTCATCTCTGAGTTGATCAGATGTACTCACAACACCCTATCAAGAACATACAAATACACACACATAAAGTAATTGAGCAGCACTGCAATTTAATACATCCTACTTTGCATTTTACTCTGTCCAGCACTAGTGGACTTTTCTTGCACAAGTGAATCCTCTGCATTTTTCAGATTAAACAAAACTCTCAAAATTTCCGTTTCTAACTCATTGAGTAACAATGCACTCCAGTGCACCCTAATTTGTTATTTCGCTACGTCCAATACATAAAACTTTGTGTAGTTAACGAGAGAAATTAAAGGAATACTCTACTCAGCATCAACTGTATATAAACTCAAAACTGGTTTAAAAGAAGCAGCATGCGACTGACCTGTAAATCACTCAACTCATCGTGGGTAGACATTGGATCGTCGGGTTTCGACTCAACTTCAACTATGTCTTCGCCTTTCTTGATTTCTTGTTCTGTTTCATCAAGCTGCTGATCCAAAAGTTCACGGATTGTTTTGTATAATCTATCAACAATCAAAAAGCATAAATGGTGCAACCAGTGATACCAAATGTAGTTAATTGTAAACTATCAATTATGCATATTACCACTGAACCAGAGCAGTGATTAAGACACTAGAGTACAATGTTAAAACATTGGATTGGAAATTATAACTTCTTGCTAATTTGCATGTATTTAATTAAACCAGGGCAGTGATAATGTTAGACACTTTCTTACTTATTCTTCTTGTTTTGCACATCCTCCAGCAGCTGATTATAGCGAATTGAGAAATTTTTCAAGTCATTTTCAGCATCATTTGCTTTCTTGTCAACTAAGATTTCATTTTCTGATACGGTCTTGCCAAGCTCAACTGTCTCATGGTAATTTGGTTCACCTTGCTGTAAAACATCTTCTGCTTCCTACAAATAGAAAGTAGTGGCATTTTCAACTAATTGTAACATATAGTTTTGCTCGTGCACACAAGAAAAAATTCTCCTGGTAATGTTTTCAAATCAGTTCTTCCACTTGTGTGTACAACAAACAAACAGGTATCTGTTGAGGATTTTTTTGACGATTTCAATTGCTTTTGTGTAGAACAAACATGTTTTCCTATTGATACCCTTTATAGCAGATCACTCGCCTTTACGTTCTTCACCACAACCAAAGCTTCATCAAGATCTTGAACATCACTGGGCATTTCTTTTTCCTTCTTTTCACAATTCTTTAACCATTTTGAGATCTCCTTTCTTCGAACTTCAAAAATGTTTGCAATGGCACGATACAGCCTAGAAACAGTTTGAAAAATGTCAGAGCAATGTTTAGACTCATTTAATGACAATGATTTTATGTGTCAAGGTGAGACTTGCATCTTTATGAGCCTCATTACATAAGATGCAAGAAGCTCAGATTGATAGGTAAAATCATCTGGTGTTTTACAGAGTGAAATTACAAGGTAGAGTGCACTGGAGTGCATCAACACTCTATGAGTTCACAAGAAACATAGTCAAATATTTTCTTTAAAAACATACTTATTTTTGTGATCTCTGGTCTGCTTGAGAACCAATGCTCGTTGCAATGCAATTTCTTTGCAGTCATCTTGAAAATGTTCTTGAAATTCAGGGGATGTGAGGATTTTGCTCTTTCTCAGCTCATTCAAATGGACTTGCACTTCTTCAAATTCCATTTGGTTTTTATGGAAGATTTTCTCACTTTCCTATCAAAACATACCACAAAAAGCTATAATCCTGGCCAAAACAACGAACATGAAAGCTAGTGTACAACAGATAGAAAAAATATAAAACCTACTCTTCAGATACTTATCATATGAATAATATGGATTGTGTGAATAAGACACAAATTTCAATTTCAAAGGAGAGACATTTAGAGATACAACATAAATCGTATTGAGACAGCGGCAACTACTATTTCAGCTTTAGCTTTAAATTGCTTAACCTTTCGCTTTACCTTCACCTGTAGCTTTAGTGTTACCTCTAGCTTTACTTTTACCTTTACCTGTAATTTTCTTTTACATTTACCTTTAGCTCCAGCTTACTTTTACATTTACCGGTAATTTTCTTTTACATTTACCTTTAGCTTTAACTTTACCTTTAAGTCATTATCTTGAGCCGCTGAATTTCGAAGAATTCATATAATTGAAGGTATAGTTGACAGTGATATCAAGCAGATAGATTACATGCATTTTAAGACTTGAACAGGAGCAGTTGTGAATTATACGACTATAACTGCTCCCCGAGGAATCAAAACTAACAAGCCACAGTAGTGCTTTGACTTTTAGGCTACACAGTCAGTTTGCATACAGCCGGTCACAGCTTTAACTTCAATTGAGTAAAACAGCCAAAAATTTATCAACTTGTAAAATTCAGACTCACTTCCAGTGCAGAAAGCTGTTCTAAAACTGTATCAAGATCTTTTCCAGGTGGAGTTAACAATTGAAGTTTGATTTGTTCATAACCAACATTTGCTTCACAATCCAGAATCCTCTCATTCATATGTTGAACTGCAGTGTCACGTAGTCTAAAATGATGGTAATATCATTGGTTTAGTTTAGGATTCCTTCTGTAGTAAATTAGGATCAATAACAGAAGATTCTTACTGGATCTGTAGCAAAAGTAACCTCACCTTAATTTTCGAAGCTCCAAAGCACTCTGTAATCCCTGAAGATTTTTCTGCGATGCATTGACTCGATCGTTCACTTCATCATCTGTAACAGATGGATCTTGGGCAGAGATTTTTTCACCAGAAGATCGAAGCGTAATCAGCTTTGGCTTAATGTTTGTGTTCATCTGATCTATAATGTCCTGTAAACAAAAACAGTCCAACATATCACAACAGGGCTCTAGCTGTGGCACTGGGTAAGGCACAAAACAATCTAGGGATAAATACGTTTGATGGAAAACCCTCCAACATGAGAAAGCGTTATCATGAGTTCTACACAAAGCATCAATTCAGCTTTCATATGCAACAAAATTGATAGGTCTTGGAGCCTTGATTTGAAATGAATGAACAAACACACAAAAAATGGTAACAACTTGTTTTCAACCAAGTAATTTTGAGATTTCTGATGATGAGCAAATGCATCAAAAGTGACATTAAACAGGTTTTCAATTTGATTTCAACATAGACTATAACATAAAAGTTTGATTTCTTTTCAATTTATTGCTGTACAATCCTCTCAGTTAGGACAAAACTGTTCACAGCATTGTTTATTCACCCACTGTTCCACGTGATTCAAAACAACCTATTGCAACTTGTAACATCTGCTTTATTTGTACTTTGTCAGACATCCCAATTGCAACCATTTTGGACATTTTCACAATTTCATCAAACGTTTAAAATTATTTTAATAATGGCTGGGGTGGTTTAAATTTAAAAAGTTATCAGTAGCCTGGAATCAGCTGGCAAGTTTTCAAATTTTGTTGTTAGCAGTTCATTCAACAACATTGTCATCCACAAACCTGAGTTTCAGTCTCAGCATTCTTTAAACTAGTGTAATCCTTCACGTCAACATCATATGTTTGAAGTTCTGTTTGTGATTTCAAAATGCTTTCATCAATTTCTGCAGCATCAGTCTTCCACAAACCATAATCTACAGTCTGATCTTCAGGCATAACCGATTCAACCTCTTCAACTTGAATTGCTTTGACTGGTTCAGGCTTTTCCTCCTTGAAGATGACAAAACTGTAAGCTATATTTATGCTGGAGAGCTCTATCAGCGCTGAAGTGTTCTTCGTAGGGATCCAATAAGAGTAATTTCTTATTGATCCAAAGTTGCTGCTGAAATAAACCTGAACTAAACTATGTTTATACTGGATAGTTCTCTCAGTTCTTCCCACTCTAAATTTTTCTGCCAAGAAAGCCATAAGAGTCATCTTTTATTGATTCAGTATCACTACAGGAAGATAACCTAAATTGGACTAAACAACTTACAAATGCTTCACTATCCTTCACAGCTTTGTCCATTTCTTTAGAGAGATCTTCATAGCGATGGCCAAAATCTTCAACTTGTTTCTGAAGAAGTTTCTTTGCATCACCACTGAGATCTTCTTCAAGGCTGGCTTCCAGTTCTTTTGCACGTTGGACACGTGCTTTCTCCTCCGGTCGTTCACCAAGTCGTAGCTAAACACAGCAAACTTTATTGTTTTACTCTGTCCAACACAAGTTGATTTAATTGTCAAGATGAGACTCATGCATTTTAATCGTAAAACAACTTACTGAAATTTGATCAACAAATTTATTCAAATCGTCTACGGATGTCTCATTTTTGCTTTCCTGTATTTCTTCATCCACTTGTTCATTTGTGTTCGGTTCATTGTCCTTTTCTTCATCTTTCTTTTCTTGTTTAATCTCATTGTTCAAGGACTTCAGAATATCCTCACTTTCATCCATGGCTGTGTTGATTTCATCAATGTGATCATAAAGAGCTTTAGTCTTCCTTTCCGAATCATCAAGCTGAAAAACATTTAGCACTCTAGTGCTTGATTTGTATGTCTCTCCAAGTGACAGCTACACCATGACAAGCAAAGTGGTAATGTAATGTCATGTTGTCGTATGTGTTCAGGCACATAAATCACATAAATGTATGTTTGTACATATAGTAATGTAAGTAATGCACACATACAATGTAAGGTCACGTTGATGAGAATGAATACTTCGTAAGTTTGTGTCATGTTGTTGTGGGACATATTTGCACAGATGCATGTTTCGAAAGTTTTGAACATTATTGACCTACCTTTTTCAGTCTTGTCAAAGTGTCTGAGCAAAGGTTTCCGTGACATGTACTGACGTCATCCGATTCTCTTTCCAAGCGCTTGCCAGCAGAGCTGTCAGGACCTACAAGTTTCACCAAGTCTTTCGATGACTTTTGGATCTTTGCCACTGATAAACCAAGTTCTTGTGCATCAGATTGTAGATCCTGAACAAGATAAATTGATTCTAATAAACAAATTACTGTACACCATTCAAAAAATGAGCAAGTGAAATCGTCAAGAAGCTTGTCAAGGAAAACTTGTTCGTTGTACACAAGAGCAGTAAAGTAATCAAAAACGTGTTTCCTCTTTGTGAGCAAAATAAAGCAAATATTCCAAAACCTTAAATTCATTTCGCCGATTTTCAGTCTCTTCTTTGTCAGAGAGGTTGATAGGTGCAGAAATGAGCTTCAATCTTGAATCATAATCATCAACACTATCCAACAATTCTTTTTCTTGTTCTTTGAGTTTTTCCCAGTCGATCGTAATCTTGTTCAATTTATCCAATCTCTGCTCAGACCATGAGTTAATGGCCTTCCATTTATCATCAAGGTCAAAAATAGTAATTCGAATTTCGGGAGATAACTCTTCGTTTTCTAATGCTTCATCAATCAAACCATCCATCTTACGATATTCGAGTTCTTCTTGAAACACCTAGAGTAAAAAGAATTAATCAGAGACAAAACCAACTATGCTTCAGTTCCTATAGCTAATTTTTAGTAAGCCTTGCAAAGCAGTCAATGGTAGGGACAGTTAGAAGTTTCTAGTCTTATTTGAGTCAGCAAAGCAAACTTATTCTCACGTTACCTTTTGTTCATCATATCTCTTCTTAAAGCCAGGCAGGTCCTCAACCTCTGCATCAGTGATTGTCATCCATGATTCATTTTCATCCAACCACATCTTGCGGTTCTTAACTTCATTCTCAATTGTCACATTGTATTGTTTTGCAAACCTGAAAGACAACAAACAATATGGTTTACAAAGGCTTCACACAGACAAATAAGCTTTGCTTGGCAACGGTTGAATGACAAGTAATTTATTGGCTTGTTCACAGGGAAAACTTGACTGTAATCTAGTAAATTTACTAGGAGTGCTTGGTCATTCACAGGAGAAAGTGAACTTGCCAAGAAACACTAGATTATTGCACACACCAGTAAGTCAACTTGCCAAGAAACTTTCAAGGAAAATTTGGTCATTCTAGGCATGAGTAAAGTTATTTTGTCAACACACTTCAAAAGAAATTTGTTCTTGTTTGTACATGTGAGCCGGTGTGCTTAGGTAGATAATTTTAGCAAAACATCATAGCTAAAACGAGTTAATTCAAAACTTACTGGTCAAATTTCTCTTCACATTTTTCAGAAAGTTTAGCGTTCATATCTTTTAATTGTTTTCTACGATCATCCACCATCTTCTTATCATCATCTTTGAAAACATCTAAAGCTATGATGGCGTGAACATCTTTCAATGTAGCGGTAGATTTTTCACATGTCTCATCAACTTCATCTTTCACATTCTAAAAGCAAGTTCTAATGCTCAAACTTACATAAAAAAAGATATTGTTCAAGCCTCCAGACTAAACCTTCGATGACTGTGTTCAATGTGCACGAGTTTGCATGAACATAAACAAAAGATAGAACAAAAGACTTGTTTACTCTTCAAAACATGTCTTCAATGACTGAGACTCCATTGTGCACAAGTTTATATAAACATGCACAAAAATCGTAGAACAAAGACTTTGGTCAAGTTTTAAATACACAAGTTATTCCCCACATTTTTCGACAGAAAGGGTACTTAGATTACCTTGGCTTTTTGGAAATCTTGTTTGACCTGAGGATATCTTTCAGCTAAGCTTGCTTGTTCAACTTTCTCATCAGCCTCTGTAATATCCACTTTGACATCATCCATTTTTTCTGATGCAAGGTTCAGCAAAATAGAGTATAGGCTATTTTTCTTGTCATGGAATCTCTTTCCCAATGCGGCAAACCTAAAGAATTATTTATGACTTGTCTAACAAGGCTGAATTTTGTCCAGCTACCAGACTATTTCCTTTCATTGACTAAGATCAAGCTTCTAAACCATCATCTTCCACTATGACCAAACCTCCAGACCATAGACTTCAATCCATTCCACTGCATCTGCAATACACCTACCTAGAAGCAAATGATTGCAATTCCTTCTCAGAAGTAGTAGCTTTTCGTCTATTGAGGACATCATCAGTCACCAACTGCTTATTCAACTGTACAGTGTCTTGATATTTCGGTTCACCTTCGTCCATTTCCTCACGCAACACCTTTTTAAAAGAGCAACAAAAAAACCCAAAAAAAGTTCATTGGAAGTTTTTAATATGTTTGTAAAACCATGTAGACCCTCAAAATTACAACATAAAGTTTTCAAGGTTTTAAAAACGTGTTCCTGTAATTTAAAAATGACTTAATTGGCAGAGGAAATTTTTCAACTTGGGAAAAATCGCAGAAGGTTGTAATTTTTTAGATTGAATAGGCTCACATTAACTTTTCACAGGTATTGATAAGAAGCTAATGATTCATAGGTGTTGATGATATAGACTAAAACATAATTTAAAAAGTATTCACAAAGTTTCACCTTTAACTTTCTGTATTCAACGACAGGGTCAAGCGACTGTGTAGGTTCAACCTTAATCAATTTTTCCTTCTTTTCGCAAGATGACAACCATTTTCCTATAGCTTTCTTCATTTCAGATAAATGTGAAATCAGATCTCGATGAATACTAGAAACAAAGTACAACTTAGCGAGTCAGAAAAGCGTAATGAAAAGGACAGGAAATTTTTCATAACAACTTTCTTGACAAGTTAGCTTGCTCATGTGTACAATGAAAAAGTTTTTCTTCATAACTTTGTCAACAAATTCACTTGCTTTTAAGAACAAAAAAGCTTTCCTTCATAAGTCTGTAGAAGAATTCATTTGCTCATGCTTACACAGAACAACTTTTCCTTTACAATCTTTTTGGCAAACTTTTGTTGTACACATCAGCAAACTAAAACTGTTGTTAAAAAACTTAAAGTAAAATGAAAAAAAAACCAACAAAATACATTATCAACCAAAAAAGTCAATGGTAAGGAAACCACATAGCTTGATCAGTTACCGCGTTTCACATTCATTCAACTTCTTGCCGACAGAATTTCTTCTTTGCTTAATACTGTCACTCTTATCTACCAACGTTCCGTGGAATCCTTCTTTGGACAAAAACTCGGAGATTTTCCTGTCGTGCAATTCTTCAACAATGTGTTTGAATTCCTCCTCGTTCTGCTTAAACTCTTTCTTTCCTTCTTTCAGAAGTACCATTTGTTGTCTGGTGGTTTCCAGATCTAGTTTCACTGTCACTAGTTTATCTACATTTTCTTCTTCACTTTCCAAATTAATCTCACAGTTGTTCAAACGATTATTGAAATAGTCCAAAGCTAAATCACGAACTCTATGCAAAAGAGATCGAACATCATATCAATAAGTACATTAGACCACAATCATTGAGGACATGGCTTGGAGTCTTGACCCAAGTCTTTGATTTATCCTTTTGTTCATTTGTATGTAAACTTGTGCATGGTAAAGCCATACTCTTTGAAGATATGGTTTGAAAACGTTACCAAAATACTTACTTCAGTTTCAAGACATTTGAGCTGTTTTTTGAGAGTTCAATTCTTTTAGTCAAACTTTCAACTGTGGTTGAAATTTCATCCTTCTGATCGACATTGTCAGGCTCATCATTTACAATGTTGTCACCCAATGCTTTAATAACTTTCATTCTTGGCTTGCAATACAAATCAATGGTCTTTGTAGCCTCCTGCAGAAAAAACCCCAATTCAGATCTCATTTACTTTACATTCATCACACATTATTACTACTCTGATTTACTGAGAAAATATAGCATGGCAAGAAATTATAATTCACAATTCAAAGTTTCAACACTCCATTCTAGCATCTTCATCACACATTATACTACTCTGGTTGAGTAAAATGAATGGAACATAGCAAAAAGTTATGATTCACAATCCAACAATCAAAGGTTTCAACAATTCACTAATGTTTTCATCAAACACTATCAATACTCTAGTTACTAAAATGAACGGAACACAAAAAGTCTAGTGCCTTAACCAACAGCAATCTGATGGTCACAACTAAAACAAACCTTGGTATTTGAAGCCAGGATTCTAATGCTTGGATAGTTTACTTTATAATCAGCATTAACACCAACCAATCGCTCCACATATTTCAAAAGCAGGTTGACTTTTCTCACTTGCTCTCGCCAATCATCCAGTGACACAACAGAATCAAGATCAGTGTCCTCTACGGATTCCTCTTCCAAATGTTCAGCTTTGATCTCAGCAATTTCAATTTCCTGAAAAACAAAATTCGTAGCATAGTCAATGGAAAACGGAAGCCTGGAACTTCTATTATACTTAATGAAAAGATGGTCTGGAATCTTGGTCCAATGTATAATTTTCCATAGCTAAAACACACTTACAGGAATATCACGGTTACAAAAAGCCTCCAATCGTTCATTCACAGTACTCCAGCGATCTTTCAATTCCTTCACTCTGGCAGCAGCAGCTTCCGTAGTAGTTTCATCTAAGTGGTCATCAAGACTTTCCACACAAACAGCTGCATTGTTTAGTTGTAATTCCCTCTCAGGAATTTCCTTACGTTTCATCTGAAAAGAAAGAATAAAGGTCTCAAAAGTTCATCTTGTTTGTCTTCAATAACCTCATTCAGTGACACCCAATGCACCTCATGTTATTTCGATCTGTCAAACACCAGAGGACTTTGCTAGTCAAAATGAAAGACTTCCACCTTAATGAGTTGAGAAGCTATCTGACAAATATCTCTTTTTTGCTTATTAAGTTGTTAATTCATCGAGTGGCAAAGCACTTTGGTCCACGCTACTTTGCTCTTTTACTCTGTCTAATATCAGACGATTTTACTAGTCAAAGTGACAACTCTTTCACCTTG
This sequence comes from Phenganax marumi, assembly GCA_025400095.1. Taxonomy (NCBI): domain Eukaryota; kingdom Metazoa; phylum Cnidaria; class Anthozoa; order Malacalcyonacea; family Clavulariidae; genus Phenganax; species Phenganax marumi. Next base: position 11,597 of record JAODVM010433604.1, read on the forward strand.
AGGTAACAAATGAAATAGAATCCTACCAAAATTTCTTCCACAACATGAACCATCTCTTCTTCTACTTCACCATCCGTGGCCACTGGCTGAGCACGTGAAGTGTCACCCTCAGTCACATGCTTCTCATGAGCTTCATACATGTCAATGAGATCGTCTGTGGTATCTAACCAAGTTGTCACATCATCCATGTCATTGTACATATCTCTCGCTTTTTGCTCACCACTTTCAATCTAAAATAAATTCACTTTTTACTGGATAGTTCAATCAGTCCTAAACTGTTACGTCTAGAGATCCAGTAAGAGTTACCTCCCAGTTGTGCAGTGCCACTACAGAACAAAACCTAAATTAAACTAACTATATTTATACTGGATAGTTCTATCAGTTCTAAACTGTTCTTCCTAGAGATACAGTAAGAGTCATCTCTTATTAATTCAGTGTTACAATTCAGTGTTACTACAGAAGGAAACCTAAACTAAACTATATTTACAGTGTTATATTACATAGCCAAACTATAGTCCTAACAGTTTACAGTGTTCTTCCAAGACATCCAGTAAGAGTCATATACGATGGATGCTGTGTTACCTCAAGGGGAAACCTGAACTAGATTAGTATATTTATACAGGATAGTTCTATCAGTTTTAAACTGTTCAGCTTAAATTCATCGCTTATATAGCCAGGGCTACCTTGTCAATTCTATCACCAATATCCTTGATAAGATCATTCCTACAAGAATCGACTTCCTCCATTTGTTTGTTGATTTCTTCTGTAGCAGGAGAGTCCCGACCAAGAAGGTTGATCAAATCTTCACTAGCTTCCTTCAATTTCTTTTCTTGTGATGATCCTTGATCCTCTGCTTGCTCTTTCACATCCTGAGAATCAAAGCAGTATTAAATAATTCACACGAGCTAGTTAAGCCCCAAAAAGCTTGTGATAGGAAACTTATCAAAAAGAGTTGCTCGCCACAGCAACAATTTACCAACCTAAATCAAATTCTCTTCAATAAGTCTTCATTTTTACCTTCAGTGACTTGATATAATCAGCAACTTCATGCTCATCTGCAAGATTAACTTGGTTCTCACTACCAGAGCTTTCATTATCTTTCTCATCGATCCAGTTCAAGAAAGTTAATTGCTGTTCACGAAATGAAGACCACTTTATCATCAAATCTTCATATGAGTCACTTCTATCTTTAGTGCTATCATTTATTTTTGCCCAGCGTTCAGTTAAGACTTTTAATTCATCTATAACTCCTGGCTCAATGCCATCAACTTTGTCTGCTTCTTCGAGTAAAATCAATATATTATTGTCATCAAGCTCTTTGGCAAAGTCCTGAGAAAAACAAGTGAAACAGAAATGAGCTAACTGACCGACTAGATCAATTCATAGACTGACATCACATTGCCCTCCAGTAAACCCAACTATGTTAATTTACTCTGTTTGACACAAGATGATTTTGCTTGCCCAGGTGAAAGTTTTGAATTGCTGTGGTCAACAAAACCATACTTTGTTCTGGTCATATTTCATCTTGAAGTCGTTGAAATCTTTGAAAGTCATATCATCTCTTTCTGGAACAAACTCTTCATGCTCTTTAAGCCAAGCTTTTCTCTTTTCAATTTCTTTCTTTAGCAAATCTGCATAGCCCTCCTGGATCCTGAAAATCAAAATTTTTGTGAAGTGAAATCATTAAAGCTTGTTGAAGAAAACTTGCTCATTGTAGACACAAGCAAATGAACTCGTCAAAAAACTTCTTATGGAAAAGTCGTCCATATGCATAGCTTACATTTGTGATTTCTCCTTGGCTGCAGGAATATCTGCGCTATATTTGGTTTTGACATCAGCAACACGAAGCTGCAAAGCAGTTCCCTCTGCTTGTGGCAAAATTTCTCCAGTAGCAATCTTTTCAATAGGTCCCAGTTGAACCACAATATCTTTTGCTCTTTCTTTAATAATTGATTCATGCTCCTTTATTCAAAGAAAAATTTGAAGGAAATACTACCTAAAACTGTGCATTGTGAAGTCTGTAGATTACAGGAGAAGTTGAGGTGAAACAATTTTCCTCATTAACTCAATGAGTGTCAATGCATTCTACCACACCCATCCTTGTTACTTTACTCTGACTAACACTAGACGATTTTCTTAGTTGTCAAGGTGACATGGCATAAAAAAGCCAAATAAAACATCGCTGACCTTCATAGCGTCTTGCTGCTCTTTAGCTGTAGAAAAATCATCAGCTTTGTCTTCAGGCTGTAGCCAAGTCTTTTGTTCTTCAAGCTTCGCATCAGCAGCATTCAACATGTCTTCTGAGGATTGCCGCACACTGGAGAGAAGTCTGAAGGAAAAATTCATCATTAACCCTTTTCAAATTATTCATATACTATAAATATGTACAATGCCTGACCTTGATATGGACACTTAAAATTGAGCTCGGCTTAAGAAGATGTACAGTGAACTCTTTCTAAAGGGGACACTCTTTGGACCCAAGTTATTGCTTGCATTAGACAAAAGCCCACATTGGAAAGTGCTGAGCATATAAAAATGAGATGACAGGACCAAACTTATTTTCTGCCTTAGCCAGGTGACCACCTAAAATGAGTGTCGGCTTAGAGAGATTTCACTGTATTACGACATTTTTTAAATGATTCCAATGTTTTGAACATGAACAACCCCTGACTTTGATAAAAACACTTCAACTTTTAGTTTTTACACCACAAGGCAGACTACAATTCTTTTTCAAGCTACTCATATACTACTAATACTTCTAAAATTCATTAGAAATTCATAAGCACAATACAAAGGAAATTCATGACCCATAGTGTATCTGTATATCTGATATACACTTGCTCAAAATTTCTCCTCTAATTTTTAGAGCGTATATTACCTCATTTCTAAATATTCCAAGGCTGATAAGTGGACAAAACAATGAATTTTAGAAGCCATATACAAACCTTGCAGTTTGGTATTGGTCAGACTGAAAACACTCAGCTTTAACTCAGGTTTATAAATCTGATACAGACCTCTTCCAAGGTTAGTATATATCACATACAATCCCTGACTTTGATATATACACTTTAAGCTATATTTTTCACATAAGATATATTATAATAGATTTTAAATTACTTGTTTAAGTTCAATATGTAGAATCAATGATCTTGATGTAATGAAGACAATGTAAATCTGCAACAACTTAGTATCCTTACTTATTCTCCTTGTCTGCTAAGTTTTTCTTCAATTCATCATGTCTACCAGTCAGTCCTTCCATGTCTTTCTCAAAGTCAACAGCTTTCTTATCAACCAAGATCCCATCATCAACAGCTTCTTTGTGTACTTCAGTTAAGGCAAGATACCTTGGTTCACCTTTCTCAAATATAGCCTTGACTTGCTACAAATGCAATGGACAATTTGTAGCCCACTTCAAAATTGATAGCCACACAATGGCAACCAAAGTAGTAATGTAACATCACAAGTAATGTCAAGTTGTTGTAGGACGTACTTGCGTGACAAACGTTTGGTAAACCTTCACAACTGATCATCACACCATGACATGCAAAGAAGCAATACGACGCAATGTTGGTTATAAAACATTACCTTGAGTTTCAAGCATTCTTGATAAACCTTGTCAAGATCATTCACATTTGAGATATCAATATTTCCCTCCTGTTTCTCACAAAGTGTTAACCATTTCTTCACAACTTTCTTTGTGCGATTCAATTGACTAAGTAATGCATGATGCAACCTGTAAACAAATAAAATGTAATGCCAATAATTGTATCACCCCTCTTATTGATCCAGTGTCACTACAGGAGGAAATCTACACTAAACCAGCTATGTTTGAACAGGAGAGTTCTGTCAGTTCATAACTGTTTTCGTAGAAATTCAGTAGAGGTCATCTCTTATTGATCCAGTGTTACTACAGGAGAAAATGTTAACTACATTTACTTTGGTTTAACTTCATCAATAGACACTTTCACAGTCTCTTGCTCCTTTCTTACTTCCTCACATCTGTCATTTAAGGTACCAGCAAAACCATCTCGAGGCAATACATCAGCATCCTCCATTTTGTTAACTTTATCTTCTGTGTCTTGAACTTTGTTTCTGTCCAGTGCCAGTCGTTTTTCTACAGACTGAATGCCAGAAAAAGTAGGTTAGTATTAAAACCTCGATGTAACTAAAGTCAGTGAAAAAAGGATCCTTCTTGGAAAAGTTGAAAGTTTCTATAATAAACTGTGATTTTAGGTTGAAACATCTTCCTTACACACAAGTTTTCATAAACATGATCAAAAAGGTAAAACAAAGACTTCAGTGAAGTCTCCAAATCAAATCTTTAAGGACTGTCTCCATCATGCACAGTTTTCAACAACATGATGAAAAAACATAAAAGACTTTGGCCAAGTTTCCAAACCACATTTTCAATGATTACGTCTCAACATTACACAAATTTACAAAAACATGAACACAAAGACAGAAAAAAGCCAGAAACATTTTTTGTGCAAGAAAAGTTAAAAAGTTTAAAGGTCTATAACTTACCTTCATTGAAGCAAGTTGTACCCTAACATCAGGCAAGTCCTTCGCAGGCAAACGTAAGCTTTTCACTGTCTCTTGCATCTTGTTTACACTAACTGAACATTCATTCAAATCTTCATTGAAGTGATCAAGCGCTGCATCACGAACCCTAAGGAAATGAAAGTATTCATCAATTATTTGAAGAGCAGCATGAATGTAACTTAGCAAGAAGTTATAATTCATAATCTAACGTTTGAATACTCCAGTAAAATGTCTTCGTAACACATTGCCATTACTCTGATTTATTAAAATGATTAAATTTAGTGACAAGTTAAATTCCAAGTCCAACATTTCAGCACCCCAGCCTGGTGTCTTCATCTCACAATACCACTACTCTGGTTTATAAAAATGAATGGATTTTGGCAAGAAGTTAAAATTTGCAATCCAACATTTCAACACTACAGTCTAGTGTCTTCATCACACATTATCACTACTTTGGTTTAGTAAAATCAATGTAACTTAACAAGAAGTTTATATTAAATTAATAACAAAAAGCATACTTCATTCTGGTGACCCTGACAGAAGAATCAATGCGTTGTGTTCTGTCTTTTAAAGAAGCCATCTTGTCAGTAATATTCGACTCATCACCTGGGTCGAGTTGTTTACTTTTAATAAGTGCATTGCCAGATGACAAAATCTCTTCCAGCCTTGGTTTACATTTATTATCAATAATGTCACCAGACTCCTAAGATAAGATTTCAATAATTTCTATAAGTTGAAGGCAACATAGTAAAACAGCACATATTATCAACTGCAGTTTAAAAACTACAGGCTAGTAAGAATATACCTCCAAAGGAGCAAGCTAACCAAGGTTACTCTCACTGGGGTTTTTTTTGTCACATGCAAGACTACTACATATATACCGAGCTTCAGTGAGCCTCACAGGGCAGTGATTGGTGGTCAAATTCAGAAGCTTATAACTTTATAATGGCAAGCAGATCAAACTCATTTGCACTTCTTTATGTGCTTTTCATGACATACAAGCCCACCACACCTCTAATGAAAAGAACAAAAATTGACAAGCCACCACCTGAAGTCCAATAGCAAAACAAACTTATTATCCAATAATAAACTCTAAGACTTAAGACAGAACTGTTACAGCCAAGTAAAATTCCCACAGCAGTAATGTCTTTACCTTAGAATCTTGGGCAAGTTTCTCTAAATTTGAGTATTCCTTTTCAACATCCAATTTAGGATCGAATTTACCATCTTCGGCATCAAGCAGTTGTTCCAGTTCCAAGACGCTGTTCTTCCACTTTCCATAATCCACAACTTCTGTGACCTCATCTTCAGGAGGTAAAAGCTCCTCACTGAATAGCTCATCAATATCCTGTAAAAAAAGAGCTGGTAATCTTGCAAATTCCTGTAGTCAACTCCATCTTTTATCTCAAGTTTCTTTCAGATTGTAAGTCGCACAAAAAATGTTGTTCTGGGATGTACTCGAGTGGATAAACATGTTTTAAGTTCCCCAAGAGATAACCACACCATGACAAACAAAGGCGTTATGTAGCATCATGTTGTTGTGGGACGTATTCAGGTGAATGAATGTCTTCCAAGTTTCTACATGTGATAGCTACATCATGACAGGCAAAGTAATGTAATGTCATGTTGTTATAGGACATAGTCGGGTGGATGAACGTCTTTAAGTGTCTCCAAGTGATACCCACACCATGACAAGCAAAGTATCAATGCAACATTATGTTGTTGTGGAATGTATGAAAACCAGTGATTCAGACAGAATGCTATGAAAGTTTGTCCAAGCGATAGAAACATCAAGACAAGCTAAGCAGTAATGTCTTGCCATGTTGTGAGAAGCACTCTGGTGAATGAATGCTCAAGGTCTGTCCAAGCGATAACAATGGAATTAAACTTGAAAGCCTTTACAAACAACTGCAAAGCCCCTAACTCTCACTTAATTTGCTGAAGAAGCTTTCAAAACTAAGGTGGTATCGGCAGTTAAGAAAATATTTTACAAACCTGAAATGAACCTTCGACAACAAGAGATGTTGCCTGCTCAACTTCAATGACTTCTGAAACAGGTTCCACGGGCTGAACCTCAAAACTGAAAAACAAGGAGAATTTAACTGAGATAGTTATAGCAAAGTTTCTACCTTTGAAAAGGATTGGTTGTGAAAAAATGCAACAACGAACTCTCTGTCAAGAATCAAACGCGAGGCCCTGTGATGCCGGTGCGGTGCCCTGACTACTAAGCTATAGAATCAGTGACTAAAAGCTAACCACAAATTTGTCAACATACTAAAGTAATGCCATGTGTAAGTAACATTTGTAATAATGTGAAAACCTTACAATAGTTGACTCAATTGGAAGTAAGTTAGAAGTTATAGTTGATGGTGATAAAGAGCAGCTGGATTACACATACAAGTTAATTCCTGAAAAGGAGCAGTTTCAAAAAAGATGCCAATAAGTCCTCTCTCAAAATTCAAACAAGAGTAAATCCGATGATGCAAAACTGGATATCTGATATTTTTGCTGCAGCTCTGTTCAGGATGATATGAATACAATTTTTTAAACAGGAAAAGGAAGCTAACCTAGACTTTTACATAAACAAGACAGTTCCATCAACCACGAATTAACAAGACTGAAGAAGTCAATATTAGGAAGACATCAAATTGAAGAAGTCAGCTTCACAAATTAAAGTATTTGGAAATAAACATATTCTTCAACAAATACAAATTAATTGAATTCATTAAAGTATTCAAACCTTTGTTTGAACTGTAAAGTAAATTGAAACTCATTGCAAACGCACCTAACTCTAGCCAATTCTTCTTCAGTTTTTAAATTCTTCCATGAATTATTCAATTGTTCCATGTCTTGTGATGTTTTGTCTTTATCCTTTTGTGAAATAGAAGCAATAGTGACAAGATATTCAGCTCTCTGAGACAAGTCATTCACTTTATCTTGATTGGTGCCCATTTCATCAAATATCACCTAAGTAAATAAAATCGTTAATGACCAAAAAGTGTCTATATTAAGGTTGGGGAGTGTACATGTTTGTAATATTCCAATCATTTCAAGAAGAATGGTAATTTATTATACAGCCACAAGTGTTTTACTGGAAACTACAACACTTATATTTTCCATATTTCATTAGGGACAAAAGAAAAATACGTAAGGCGTGTGTAACGTGATCGTTGCGCCTGATTGAATACATGCTCAAGTTATTAATAACAAAATTGAAGATTTAGAATTGGTTTAGGTGCCAGGTAGGGCTCAAAAAAATTTTGTGATTAGTAACAAGGACTTGTTACCGCTATTTTTCAGGCTTTTTATTTGTTTTTATCAAGAGTGTCTTGGCTTTCCTTATGTTTCGAATGCTCATCATGCGCTGTTGCCCCGTTATGTACCCAATAAAGTTGCGATACCTGTTACTTGGTTTCAATAATAAAAACACATTACATGGTGGCTTGCAGGTATTAATATTACTTTCTTGCGGTAACAACAGTATCTTACTACCAGAAAATAATATTCATATCTGTGTGCCACCGTGTATATCCTCTGTATACCTTCTTATGCAAAAACAAAAACTTAAAGTGTCTATTTTAATGATCAGGGACTGTATATATTTTATTTATGTCATTTAAAAAAGAATGGTGATATATCTTCTTTTGCAAAAACTGAAACTTAGAGCATCAATATCCAGGTCTGGGATTGTTTATATTTATAATATTTGAACAGTTTAAAGAAATATCGCAAATATCTTCTTATGCAAAAAATTCATTTTCAATGATTTACACAGCTCCATAGACAACTCACTTTAATATCCTCTTTCTGTTTGTTCATCTTGGCAGGGTCTTTGGTAGGTTTTTTTAAAATGCGAACTTGCTGTCTAGCATTGTCAAAGGACTTGTTTAACTGTGAGGAGTCTCTATGCCATTCCTCCAGCAAAATGATATCCTGAGCACCGGTTAATACACTAGGAAAAATGGAGTGCTTAAACTTGTTTTGCAAAGACATATAAAAGATATAACAAAAGTATTGCAAAGTCTTTAAACCATATCTTCAATGACTTTTCTGGCGCAAGTTTACACAAAGTGCACAGGTTCACATACATTAACAAAAAGACAAAAGACAGATTTGGTCAAATCTTCAAAACATGCCTTCCAAAACTATGTCTTGACAGTGCATAAGCTCGCGAAACGATGAACCAAAAGAGAGTGAAGACTTTAACCAACCTCTTTTCCACACCATCAAATCTTTGTAAAATAGTATTCCATAAATTTTGACAATTCTCTGTCCTGTTTTTAACATCTTTCTCATCCTTTTGTGCCACAGGATTTTCCTTTAAGAGAAGTTCACCTTTGTTGACCACGTTGTCAACACGAGCTTGGTTTTTGTCTTTGTCATCAGTGAATGTCTGAAATAATATTTTTCATAGTTAAAGTTAATTAAAGTTGCAGGTGCAGTTGTTGCTGATATCAAGCTGATGGACTACATACATTTTAAGTATAGAACAGAAGCAGTTTGAATTGTACACCTATAAGCCCTATGTCAGGAATTAAACATGAGGTTGGACGATGCTGGTCCAGGGCCCTGATCAATTGCTTCTATTGTTTGATAAAGCAAAGAAAATCGAAGAAACTTAACTGCAACCCCCCTCTTGTCAAACGTCAAGCAACTTTTGCAATATCTTTAATCAAGCAGTGAAAGTTGAAAAAACTCCCTTGCAAACTGTTGCTTATCCTATCTCTTTCATATATTGTTTTTGTTCAAGGAAGTAATAAAAGTTGAAGAAACTCTCTCGTAAACTTTTGCATATCATCTCAACTCAATCAGTTTAAGAAATTCTGAATAAAAACTAACCTTAATAAAACTGGTTTGTTTCTCTCTCACAGAGCTTTCACTCGTTGGCAACTCACAATTATCCATTTCTTTTTTCGTATTATCCAACCAAGGTTTCAACTCAGCCACATCATCTTGCCAGTCTTGGTAATCTTCTACATAACCTTTCTGATCATCAAACCTGCCGCAGAAAACAAACTAAAATGATCAAAATAATCTATCCAATAAATACTTTTCACTGCTTTGGGTTAGAAGATAACTTAAAATCATAATCCAACACTTCAACACTCCAGTCTCGTGTCATCATCCAACATCAATGCACTTTAAAAACTAACTGTGAGCAATTTCAACTCCTCTGCTGGGAATAAAACCTGAGCTCTCAGACCACTGGCCTACAACTTCAGTTGCCCAGAGCTAGGCACAAGACTCCAGAACGTAGTACCTATGCCACCAATTTGCAGAATGACTGACCTTTTCTTTTTCGCTGATGCATCTTCTTTCAATTTATTCCACTTTTCTTGTAGAGTCTTCGTGTCATCTTCCATTTGTTTTCGATCAGCTTCATCAATGGATGGTTCTTTTGCCAACTGTTCACCTTTTTCAAGCAATACAACAACTCTTGTTTCGTATGTTGGCAAAAGATTCACCATTTCCTGAGAAAAAATTGCTTTGAATAACACCTGGTTTTAATCTACAATAATTTTCCACACTGGATCAAAATGAGTGCACTTCTCAGGTTGAATCAAAATGAATTCTTCTCTAGCTAGGACTGAATCAAAACCAATTCACTTGTAGGATTGAATCAAAATAATTTCACTTCTAGGACTGGGTCAAAAAATATTCACTTCTAGAACTGAACCACAATGAACTCATTTCTAGGACTGCATCAAAATAAATTCACTCACAGGAAATTCAACGAAGCGTTAGTGAATAAAATATTGCAAAACAAAACACTGTTTCAAATAATGAATAAACTCGCTAAAACTGACTCCATGAAAGCTGCTGTTTTAGCTAGTATATATTGTAATAAACTCTATGTTAAAAACAACAGCAACAAGAATTATTAAGGATATTGAATTTTTGAAAAGTCACATCTAGGTTTGTTTGTGTATTTTTAGAAACTGCAATTGAAGGATTCAAACTATTATATGTGTGTAAATGCATTCCAAAAGGCGTAACTGAAAGGCTGCGCTTACTGTACACAAAAAGAGATGAGAAATGATGAAAACATCAAACTCGTTTCTAGAAGTGGGAACGCGGATACTGCAGGGTGCCAATGCAATTATTCAAGTATGGTAATGAGTTCCAACAAAATTTATACCGAGAAATAATCTCATTCGTTTTTCAAATAGTCTTTGCTAAAATGAAACAAGGTATTCATTTTTGATCCTTTCCTGGAGGCAAATTAATGTTGATCCATTCCCAAAAGTGAATTCATGGTGATCCTGGCCTAGGCAACGAACTGATTTTGATCATTAATTTTAAACCAGTCCCCGCATCCACTTTTTGCATGCAACAACAATTAAGTTGTTCGTTTAGCAAACTCTAACACCCCTAACAGATGATGACACTATAAATTAAAATGAAAAATAACCAAATTGTACTTACATCCAGGCTGGTACATTTGTTAGACAGGTCTTTGAGCTGGTCTCCAGGCTCTCCTAATGCAGCTAGCTTTTTCTCATTCGTTTCAATCCATTTTATCACAGCAATGCACTCTTTACGCCATTCACTCAACTCTGTGATATTCTGAATACCAGAACTTACACTAAAATTTCAAACAAGATATAGTCAATGGAAGGAGATGGGTGGGAAAATTGATCATAGTCCAACTAAACTTACATTTTCTGAAGCTCTTCAACCTTAAGAACAATTATCCTCCATGTGTCCCCAATAGTTTTTGTCTCTGCCTTGATTTCATCTGCTTTATCAACAGGTGCCCCAGGTGAATCTGCTAGCTTGTTTCCAAGTTGAACTGTGGTGTCAACGCGCTTATCATTTGAAGGTCTATCTTTATCAAACTTCTACAAAAAGTGTAATAGTCCTTTCAGTACAAACACGGTTGTTTTTAAGTGTCAACTCTCATTATACGAGGGTTAGCACAAGACTATACCAGATAGTTTTAACAGTTCTAGATCGTTCTTCCTAGAGATCCAATAAAAATCATATTGATCCAGTGTTACTAAAGAAGCCAACCTAAACTAAACTAACGGTATTTATTCTAGAAGGATTTCTAAGTTCTAAACTGTTCTTCCTAGAGTTCCAGTAAGAGCCATCTCTTCATCTCCAGAGCTGCTACAGGAGGAAACCTAACCTAAACAAACTTTATTTACACCGGATAGTTTGAACAGTTGTACACTGTTCTTCACGAAAACCCAGTAAAAGTCATTTTATACTAAACTAATGACAATACAAATGAAGACGTACAGTAAACTTACATTGAGAAATGATGCTTGCTTGTCTCTGTCAGATTTATTGCTGGTAGGTTTCTCACAAGATTCAAGCTTTGTTTGATAATCACTGATGACAGCATTCAATGCATCAGCTTCAGTACGATAATGTTTATGGTCGGTCAACCACTGAATCTTCTCTTCCACTCTAGAATGCATAATTCAAAGATTACCTCTCACAACAATATGACATTACAATGAAACTTTGTGTGCCATGGTGTGGCTATCACTTGGAGAAAATAAAAAAACATTCATTTATCCAAGTATGCCCCACGACAACATGACATTACAATACTACTGTGCTCATCGAGCTGCAGCTATAACTTGTAAAGACTTGAGAAATATAAAAACAGAGTATGGACATACTTTTGTTTCCTATCAGTCTCATCCTGGCTGAGTTTATCAAATCTTTCTCTCAATGATTTTCCATCATCTTCCACACTGTTAGCATCATCGGGAGAGATGAACTGACTTTGTGATATTCTTTCGCCTCTAGAAATCACTGGAGCAAGCTTAGGTTCATATTTCACAATTTCTTTCACATCAGCCTACAGATATTGGAAAGAGATATTAATAATGATGGTATTTCACAACAAAAAGTTGTAAGAAAGGAGAACGGCAAGAAACAAGGTAGGATGCACTGGAGAAGCATTCACTGTCACTCAATGAGTTGAAAAGAGACCTTGCCACATAGTTTTGTTTATCGTTAAGATGCAAGAGTCGTACCTTGACAAGTACATTCATCTGGTGTTAAGGCCCATCTAGACGATGTGATTCTTGCTTACGATTGTTGCATGCAGCTTGCTGACGCCATCTCTGCGACACGAATCGTGCCGTGTAGATAGCCCTACAACTTGCGTACGACAGTGGTGTGCAA
>JAODVM010433715.1:0-24259 GCA_025400095.1 Phenganax marumi
GTGGTAGCCTGTAGGCTGTACACTCTATATTTTTGCATAAAAATACGACGACACGTTGCACCTCCAAGTGGCAACTACTTGACTTGCCCTCCTCAAAGATAACCTGCATAATAGTTTGAATTAGATATGATTCTTTCAGAGCGATTTTGTACAAAACTCGTTTCGTTGCTTCATGTCGGAAGTAACTTTGTGTGTCTTGCCTTATGGTACAAATTGTTCAACATAACTCTTTCTCTAAACGTTTTCTGTAAATATTCCTTTTTTCTTCTTTTTTATCAATAATGAGTAAAGTGAACACTCTTTTTAATCATGTATAATATTATCTTAATTTATTTTTGTAAAATAAGCAATTCAGCCAGGTTGGCTGCGAGGTAATTTAATTAAACTATCTATCTATCTATCTATCTATCTATCTATCTATCCTATCTATCTATCTATCTATCTATCTGTCCATCTATCTATCTATCAGGAACGGTTTTGACAAAGTTACGAGAAAACCTCTCCTCACGATTTTAATACTACGTCTTCTTCCCTAAGATGCGAAGGCGAACTACTCCCAGTGAACTCTCTCTCTATATATATTGAGTTCACTGACTTCTCCATATTTTCCATTTTGGTAAAGTCGCGAGAGAACCTCTCCTCACGATTGAGTAACATCTTTTTCCCCAGGCTGGGAAGGCGAACGTTCTCCGTTTCTCCGTTGTCTTTTCTGAACTAGTCCAGATATTTATAGCTCAGTTTTGCTAATTGACTTGCCCGCGTTTTTACCAGTGAAATGAATATAACTGGAAGGCTACCTCCCGCCAAAATTTGAAGCCGACAAAGTAAAACTAGTCCCAGTCTTTTCATGCACAACCAAAACAAAGCTTCTTTTGCGTGAATTATGTCATTGAATATCGCTCCCACATAATTGTTTTAAAACAGTTTTGTTTTGTTCTTGCAAACAGCAAGGTATTAAAACATTCCTGACACAGAAAGTTATATTTCTTTTTCATAATTTATATTAAATGCTAAACTTAGCTTAATGTATGTTGACAATAAACTCCGAGTTTTTTGGCAAACAAAACTTCTTGACGGCAAAAAGAAGTTATTTGAAAGAAAATTGTTTGAGAGCACATCAACCACATGCCATTTTCATGCATCCTTCGTGGGTTTAAAAACAGAGCACTCCCTCAACATGGACAAGAAAATCCAGCTGCTTTTCTGACAAATATTTTACTTTAAGACTGTTTAATTACGGGAAAAAATACGCCAAAGAAATCAAGAATGATGGCAAACAAAGTCGACTCAGATTTAACAAACTTATCTAATTTATGTTTAATAGTGAGGAAAAAAGAAAAAACTACTTATCTTTTGTAATGAATTTTTTGACGTTCCATTTGATTGTTGCCGCCGATTATGTTTCTATTTTACAGTTTTTACTGAACATTTTTCGACCAAGCCGATACATAACTCCAAAGGATTTCACTCGTTACAGGTCAAAAATTGATTTTGCTCTACGTTTAACGTAAACATAGAGCAGAAAACCAAGAAAATAAGCGACAGATCGATATAAAGTGACCCATGCTTTTTTGCTGATGCGCTTTTTTTCCTGCGTTAGCCGTTTCCTCGCACTATCCGCGATATTCGGGGGAAAACGCGTGAAAATCGCATGACAGCACGCTAAAGTGCGAGATTTTACTTCCAGACACGCGTGTCTGGAAGTAAAATTTGGCTTCAGGCAAGTATGGGCATGTTTATATGAAGGTAGCCTTCCAGTTATATATAGAGTTCAATGACTGAGACACACGGCTGAAATGGCCAGAAGTACTTCATACGTATGTCCAACGTCACCACACTCACGTCTCTCGCAAGGCAAACATCTCATCTACAAAACGTAGCGCAAAGTCTCTCGTGTGACTTCCCACAATCCAAGCTGTTGACTCTATACATGTCTACTCGTTGCCCAGAGAATCGGAAGTTTTGCGAACTTCTACTGGACAAGGCGGAGAGCATACCCCAACTGCAGTTGCAACTGCAGCTGATGCAAGAATTAGCAAGATTTCAAACCCGGCACTTGCTGCATCTAGGAAGCCTAGCGAAACCAAGCAAACTTCAAACAGCTCATTCATTCACGCTCACGGAAAGGTACACAACTGCGCTCAGAAGAGCACCAAACCGAGGCTTCGTTTGCAAAATTCAACCCCGTCCCATTTCCAAGCCCAAAGGCAGAGAAACAACAAAATACGCTGCCAAACCTAGTTAATAAAGGATCCCAAAGCAAATATGAAACAATGAAACTATTTCTATACATTTGACTCTTATACCAGAGACTTCAATGGCTTACTTATCCTAATGGCGCTGCAGTTGTCACTAAATGTTCTGGAGTTGGGACGATACTTGAACTCTTTGGCGTATGGTACCCAAGTAAAGAACCAGAAACAGAAAGACGAACAAAAACAAAAGTGCCCTTAAATCGTTTTATCGTTTGTAACATTTTATTAGGCGTCTTCGTGTGAATCCCTTCTTGGTCTAGCCAGGCTAGCCTTGCATTTAGCAATGTTTGCTTACAAGAGGCAGCGCTGTCCTTGCGATAGTAACTCCTAGCATGAAATAATATTACTTGGTCATGCTGAAATCTGAGGGCATGACTAAACCCCGTAAAGCTTAGAACTAGCTATGTGTTTTTGCTAGGTAACCTATCAAAATATGCAAAATATTGCTTAAAATGACGTAATCTAGCAAAAGTCTCCTTTAAGGTGGTGACGTATTTGCAAAATAGCGATGTAAAAGGAGTAGATAAATATGATTTCTATCTTGAGCTTATCCGCCGTTAAGCTAAATGGGCTTCGCACAACCGGCCCCAGACCAGTAACACACTCTTACCAATAACGCCATATCGCCTACGATGGGATATACAATTTCCCCCCCTTACAGCCACCGCTTTCTTACCCCCCCCTTCTAAAGGCGATTTCCACGAGACCTCCGAGCTACTGATTGTTCCTAGTGTACGAAGACAAAAATCCAATTTCTCAATTCTAGTTAGGATTATTTCATTCCGGCAACCAACAAGACAAAATAGACGCGAACTAAAGAATCACATCTTACTGGAATGAAAGAAAATGAACGGCCTGTTCTGATAACCCGCCCGAGACTATTGCTTGCAAATGTCATGTCATTAACCTCCAAAGTCGATGAGATTAGAGAATTCTTTATGCAGAAACCTGGTTAACAGAATCCATATATGATAATATTGTTACAATTCCTGGGTTCTCAATACTTTGGAGAGATAGAATCAAAAATACTATGTGGAATGTGTGTCCATATTAGATACAACAACACCTGTACCCCAATCATGACCCCAATGAATGAATTAAATTGCTGCGAAGGTAATGAGGTGCTGTGGTTTTGTATATGCCCTCATCGTCTACCTCGAGGCGTTTCCTGTATTATCGCAGCTGTAGTGGTTAAAGTACCTGCCCGTGCAAACATTAGAATTAATTTTAACCATATATGAGTTCTGTAATACTCCGCAAATGCTGTCGCTGTTTTTCCCAAAATTACAGTAAAGAAGTCATCTGACAAAAAAACTATTACTAAGCGAGAGCAATTAAGGGCCATATGGTAAATAAGACCTTGGAAGATATTTCAGCGATATAGATTGGATAGCAGCGTTTGCCACTTCGAGTACTAGCGAAGATATGTGGATTGCATTCCAAATGTCGTACACTTCGGCTTCAATTTATTTATGCCTGAAAACGCACACAAATTTGTACAACCGATGCTCCGTGGATAAAAAACAGTTAAATCCCTATAAGTAAACGACCAAAACTATTTAATAGCGATGGAGTAGGTTCTTTCAATTTCAAATATTTCAGAAACCAGGTAAATAGGGAACGGAAGAGCATCAGAGCCAAGTATACGAATCAAAAGTTCAACAGTTGAAAGGGAAACCGCCATAGAAATAGTGGGGAGAGGTTTACTCGTCTCAGTGGCATGAAGTTAAAGAATGTTGACTTGATGTCGTCCGAAAATAAAATGCAATTAAATCCAGACAGATGCAAAGAGCTACGAATCTCATTATCCAACCAATTAACCTGCTAATTGTGAGCCAATAATGATCGATGGAGAAGAAATAGAAGTTGTCAACAGTGTAGACCTACTGGGTTAATTATATCGCCAATGAATTAACTTGGGACGCCCAAATTGTGCAAGTAATTAACAAGTCTAATAAACGTCTCTATTTCCTTGTTCAGTTAAAATGGCAAAGGTTACCGCCCGATGATCTGGCATTGTTTTACACTACGTGTATTAGATCGACCGTAAATTACGCGATATCCGCGTATTTTACCATTGTCTTCCTCAAACTCCAAGGGCTGAGTTATAGTGGGCATGGAGAAGCTAGCGTCGTCCATTATTCTTCCTGATTAGAATTATCAATCTGCCCTTAGAACCTGAAAATATACCTCCAACTGAAAAACACCACGAACACCAATCCAACCAACTCATTCAAACTGCGATTTCAAATCCGAGCAATTGACTTAGTAAATTTTTGCTACCTCGACATGAACCAAAGTATAGTTTACGCTCGTGCAAAAAGAGCGTTAAACTCTTCTATTTCAGCCATGTCGAGGCTGTTTGAAGACTTAAACTTTATCATTAGGTTTTAATTCAAGGTTTTGTTAATATATGCATGATGTTATGCAACCGGCTGGGAGGTCCGTACTGGAAAAATATTTCTCCGAGGTCTCAGAAGCGGTCCGAGACCGAAGGTCTCAGGCCACTTCTGACACCGAGGAAAATATTTTTCTTGTACGGGCCGACCCAAACGGTGAATAACTTATTTATTTTTTACATAATTTTGTACACCAATGTCGCCGTCAGCAATCTCATTGCAATAAGCGTTTTCCTCATTGTTTCGTTTGAAAATGGATTTATTTGCACTTGAAATACCGTATTCGGGGTAGCAAATATCACTCTCACTGTGTTTACTTTCATCCGAATACAATTTACATCTTTTCTCGTATTTTGTTATGAAAAAAATCACTTGCTTTACAATATTTCACTCCTTGGTTTGTTTTGGCGGGAAAATGCGAGCGGTCCGTATCGTGTGATACGGACCTGTCATCATCCAATCAAAACGCTCCATTCAGTTACGGACCTGGAGTTACGGACCGTGTACAAAACAAAGTTATATATCTTACCTTACTACAATGTAGATATAATATACGTAATTCGGCTTTTGGCTGCGATGTATTTTATTAAGGGAGCACTGAATCGAATCACTGAATCGAAGTCGAGCTGCCTATGCAAGGGCATGCGTTAGGCCCACTATAAGGCCTGTTTTCCATTAGGCCGAATTTTTCGAGCGAAGTGTAAATCTAGCAAACGTGATTGGCTCGCAGAATAATTTCACGCGAAAAAGTTGAAAGCAAGCCAATCACGTTGGCTAGATTTATTTTTCGCTCAACAAATTCCGCCTAGTGGAAAACAGGCCTAGCGGGCCTGTTAGCAGGTAGCTGTTAGAGAATAAACATAACTTATTAAAGTATGTTTGTGGATATCGCAGCATCCATTATAAATATATCTTACTTTTTGTACATGAATTGTATAAAAATTTCCCTGAGCATTTCCAGAAGCTCTAATAAACCAGAAAAACTAGAGTTTTTCTTGCAGCTTTTTGCCTAGTTTTAATTGTTCTGTTCTCGTCCATATATTTTGCTACTTTTATGCGCTTTAAGTAACAGCTGTGTTGTCCTGGTGTAGCTACTTTGGGGTAAATTAAATCCTTTAAATATAGCTGGAGTGAGCAGATTTTAAGAAATTTTATGCTAGCTTTATATATACTGCTTTTTACTTCTGCGATCTGTAGAGATTCATTCATTTGGCTTCAAATGTGGCAGCGAACTCATCGTTCGAGGTTTATGAGAGTTCGCCTTGTACGATTCCTTAAAATCACGGCACGAGCCAAATAATGGAAATGGTTGATATTTTCCAATCTTGTTGAATTGACAAATTTAGAAGTCCATGAAATATTACCCAAGGGAGCGAATTTCGGGGACCGAGTTGCCAATCTAGAAGGAGGCAACTTTAAGTTATGTCACTCCCCACTGTTAAATTGTGGACTGGGGTGATATACCGAAAAACTTCCCACGAAGAAATCTATATATGGCAAATCTAGATGTATGAAGTAACTCGTAATCTAGCGTCTAAATAACTGATCGATATTTTTCGAAAGACACCTTCTTTCCAGCATTATGACATACGAGGTTCTATGCCAAAGCTCTATCTGTGTAAACCTAAGACTAATTATCTAAAAGAGCTCTTAGTTGTAGAGGGGTTGATTTGTGGAATAGTCTCTCAGGCGAACTAAGAAATAGACAATCTCTTAGTCGATTGAACTCAAGTGTGCCACACCTGGCCATTAGATGAAATTATGAAATGTTGTATGTAGATATTATGAAAATAATTGTGACTGTAATTGTAGTAATAACTGTAATTGGTATTGTAATCGTTCTCTAATTGTACTTGTAGCTGTCAGTAATAATTTGTGTTTTAGCTTATTGTAAAATTTGAAGTTTTTTAAATCTAACTCCCTCTTGGAAATCAGCTCTTGCAAGAGCTGTAGGGGCTAGCATAGTCAAACTTTTTATTTACTTACTTAATTCTTAAACTGGTGTCGTTTCTTGCGTTGGACAATTTAAAACTGCAGGTAAACTAACTCTCTATATATTTATAATTTCAGATAACTGCGTTGGTCTTAGGATTATTATCTAGTCTAGTTGTGTGGTGCAGATCGAAACATATCGATGAACACATCTTGGGAAGGATCAGAAAGCAAATTACTGGTGACACTTGATAGATTATGTGCGTGGTTGCATGTTTCGTTCAGTATTTCGAAAATCTTGCCTGAGTGCAGTCCCACCGTAGGTGGGCAGTTTACTCAGTCTTCTCCTGAGCAACGTCGTCCCTGGTGGATTTCATATATTACTTTCGTAACTTTTGTCTCGCGGGAAGTACACGCGCGGGTTGTGCGAACGGGTGACGCGGCGAGCGACACGATCTCAGAGTTTCAGAGTTGCTGACATGACCGCTCGCGCGTGTACTTCCCTCAGGACAAAACTTACGCAATTTTTAAAATATAAAACGCGCCGGGGAAGAGGCTGTATCCCGAGCCCCTTCAGGTCAAAGTCACTTATGGATTTCCCGAAAGTGGATTTGGTTCGAGATTGCAGAGTACTTCGAGAGTTATCGGTTGAGCTATTCCGGGTCAATATTTGGCTAATATATTGAAGAGACATTTGCAGTCTGTTCACTTTGGGCCCGTTTACACGGTACCGGATTCGCATGGTCACGGCATCAAATTGAGCAATTTCGAGACGACTTTTGCTCATAAATTTATGATACTGTTGCAGAACTTAATAATACTAGTTACAGAAAAAGTTGTACGATCAAATATAAGCGTAAAGTGGCTAAAGTCGATGCCGTGATGCGAATCCGGTACCGTGTAAACGGTACCTTTTTTGATCGATTTTGAATTATTTAAAAGTTGCGCTAGCATCTTACTCGTTCCAAAATATCTTTAAAAGACTTGAAATCATGTTTCAGTGAACTGAGTATAGTTTTGATTGAATTAATTTATAATCGGTTATTTGAATTTATTTTTCAGTAATTTGATAATATTTTTTAATGTTTTGAAATTTGCATGAAAGAGTTCTAGAATGGAAAGAAGTTGTAGTTTTATTATGGATTGGCCAAGTTGCTAAATTTGTTTTAACATAAACGCCATTTTGTTTCACGGGCCCAGTGATCGAAAACTAAAGGCCCAAACACACCGAACGAGATTCAGCAAAGCGACGCGATTTTTCAAATTTTGGAAGCGAATAAATTGATCCTTTGAAGGAGATTTTAAAAGACATGGAGACTAAATAACTAAAAATGTTATGTCGCTTTTGAATATCTGGAGAATCTCAACTAGAATCAAAGTTACCATTCAATGAAAGTCGAAAAATCGTGTCGCTTTGCCGAATCGCGTCTGGTGTGTCTGGCCTTAAGGGTTGCTGCGCATATGACGTCACAAGGTCAATTTTCTTGTTCAATAAGTACAGCAGCTGCTAGTAAATACGTAACGTTGATGTTGTTGTACTCATGCCGTCCATGGGTGCATATTCCAGAGATTTAGTTTATGAAATAAACGTTTTTCATGCGTTTTATTTGTTGATCTTTAGTAAATAATAGATGATGCATGGACTTCTATGAGATCTGATTCTTGGCAAGCTTAAAGCGAAGTTCATAATTTTTAATTATTTATTCATAACGTTGACGTTTCGCCAATATGATATGAAACGATGTTGAGTTACGGTAAAAGAGTTTAACGCAGATTTGGTTTTCGCTGCCTGTCTTCATGTCTAGTTGACTAGTTTGTGGACGAAAAATATTAATCTACCGAAAATGATATGATATCGACGAACCATGCAATTTCCAACTGGCTCTCAAAATTTTCGATTGGCAGTGTTTTGTAGATTTTTAAAACACACACTTTATATAACAGGCCAGCTTAAAAAACCCAACTAGAAAACTAATCGGCAATTGAAAACTGCGTAGATTAATCAAACTAACTGCTAATCACTGAAGTATATCTTTATTCTCATCAACCTCCATTAGACAAGAACCACGTTGTTTACCATTTTCTCCGCTTTCTTGCTCATGCGCCAACTGCTAGCATCATCAACTATATACCAGGGGCCGGTTGTGCGAAAGGTGGATAGCGCTGACCACTATAGATAGTGACTTTGTAGCCTTCGTAAAATTTCCCATTGATCGTTGTAGCATAAAATTACGACTTGTATCGATAGCTTTATGTCTCTAATATTTATATCACTGGCTAAAGTGGAAGTTTCGACATTTTTGTCTAATTTTATGAAAGTTGAAAAATTCACTATCCAACTTTCGAACAACCGGCCCCAGTTGTTGTGTAATAAGAACTATCTTGAACAAAATCTTCAACTAGCTACATTTGCATCAAAATTTTTGCCCGACTAATTTTCAACTTAGTAAATAACGAATACGATTGCGTAACAAATATCATTAAACTCAACCCGTCAGATAAACATATGAATACATGCGTGAAAACGAACATTTTACAAGGAAAGACCCTCGAGAAGCACGTTGCAAGTTTCGATCAAGAGTTAAATGTAATAACTATGCATATTCCCTAACATTAATAATCGTAAACACGTTTAAGTAAAGTTTAAATTGCCCTTCTATTTTTGGAACATTTATTCATGTGGCATGACCGCGAAATATAATCAGAAGTATTTCAGATTGTAAATGCTCGATTGAAGGTCGCGACATTTATTTGGCATTCTGATTCTAGAATGTTTTCTAATGATTTCTCATTCTATGCCATTAACCTAACTGCCCTACAAAAAAGTTGCTGTTTTCAGAAACGTTTACAACAGCTACGTGACCGTGTGGCATGTTACCCTTACTCGTCGGAGGTTCCGGAGGACTCTGAACAGTGAATGGTGCAACCTATCTAAAATTTAGCTTCTGATTTTCTCACCTGCTCCAAGCTATAACAACTTGTTGCTGCGCATGCGTCGAGCACCATTTACAGCGAACAATTCGATAATAAGTTTGTCTGTATTCTCTGTTCATTGCTGCAACTATAAAAGGATTCACTGACGAATTCACTGTACCCAGTAACACTGCACCGACATAAACATACGAGCTAATCCCCTCTTTCAATGATAAGTCTACCACAATAGCTAGAAACAAAGGCAAATAGCAAATAGTAAATGCTCCTAAAATTGCTCCGACGAGTTTAGCCGCGCGCGTTTCTTTGATGTAATCAACACGTTTTTTCTCTTGCAGTCTGGCTACATCAGCTGCGATAACTTTAGTATGTCTTCTGGCAGTTTTTAAGATCTTCCAATAAGCCGCACCCATTAGCAGAAACGGAATGCCGCCAATACAACAAAATGACAAAGTGTAATCCCAAGAGAGATTCGCTCGAACTTGGCAGAATAGTGTCTCAGCTTCGTTCCTTACATTCGGAAGCCTTCCCCAACCAAAGAATGGCAGAAACCCGAAACTGATTCCCACGAGCCAAGCCAAAGCGATTTTCCAAAATACTCGTCGTTTTGTCATTCGGGTATTGTACGTGAACGGGTATAAAATAGCGCGGTATCTATCCAAAGAATTTAGAGCTAAGTTCCCAATCGCGACAATCATGAGTGCGGTTGTTATTGATAAACTAATATGGCAGTATAGTAAACCAGTATATGGTGAAGCGTAAGGCCCTACAAGGTTCGCTACAAGTAAAGTTGGGATACACATCAATGCTATAAGTAGGTCACCAACAGACATACTGACTATGAATGAATTGGTGACTGTGTGAAGTCTAGTGTTTATGCAAAACGATGCAACTGCAAGAAAATTGCCCAAAAATACCGCGAGATCGGTGAATACCATAAATATTGATATAAGGATAGTCCTTATTAGTGTTGTTTCAGCAACTGATTTTGTGTAATTTGAAGACATGTTTCGTTGTTAAAGTCACCCGTTCAGTTGAATTGCAATGGAAGTGTTAAATATCTTTTTTGTCAGCAAAAACGACGAAAATGCTGCCACTAAGAAAAAGAATGAACTTCGTTTGGGGTCACCCAGGCTTCGAACCACTTCAAACAGTTTGCTTGTTCCACAAAGATCGATCAAACAATACTGCAATAAATGTTCGCCCTCCAATGTCTTTTGTCGCTCAAGTCGACCAATTTTCACTTTGAAATCTAAATTATTGAATGAAATCTATCCCAAGGTTTACCGGAGAGTTTACTTTCGACGTTTGTTTCATAATCGAAATTTCTCAAAAACAGTGTGACGATAAATAATATTCATTTCGGGTGCACCGTACAGATTACTCTCAAATACTTTCAAAACTGTAGCTTTGTGCGTTTCCACGCCTTCTCTACCTGCCAAAAAAATAAGGAACGGTTAGAGCTAATGGTACTGCAGTGAATCTTTTGCTATAATCTGCATACTTGTGACTGGTGTAAGAGGAGCAATCTATCATGTGCTATCAGATCGGCGTATTCCTGTAAGATACTACGTAAAATCAAAGAAAATGGTGGAAGATAGTCTGGAAGCTTTTCAAACTTCAAGTAGAAAACGTTGTCGTCTTCGAATCAATGTTTTCTGGTGTTTTCAAAACATAAAACTTTGAACAATCGGCCCCTGGTGCTTGGAAAAGCTGCAGCTATATGCTATACTAGATGAGTTGATGCATTGAAAAAGTAAACTCTTCAGTCAGTGATGCAAGGGGCATTCCAACCAACCCTGTTCATGGATGTGAAAAAAAGTCACCCATGCATTCACCATGGGAAAATCTTTGTTACATTCTTTATAGTCGAACCCTCGACATTGCCAATTCCAACCACATATATTTAACAACTACAGAGCCTATTCCGATACACCACATTCACATCATTTGCAGAATGTTATCCCAGCAAATGAGATCATGTGAATATGCCAGTACGACAAATGGTCTGGTCAGTTGACCTGGCGGAATGCTAAGATTTGAGATCTATTCTTAGATCTTCCGAATACATAGTGTGTACTTCAAAACAACTTTAAAACATCACTTACAAGATTAAACAGCGGGTTCACTGTACATCAGTGGTTTTTTCCATTTTAGCGGCCAGATCATAACTTTCCAGATCAAATAATACACCAAAATGCTTTCAAAAGTCTCATGCAATTTACGAGAAGTATATTCGAGCCAGTCTTGCGTGTTTTAACCACTTTCAGGTTTGCCAGCTGTGTTTACTGACTACAGATAAAATTGTTTAACTGATAGGCGACTTCTTCAAATCACTTCGACTTGAGTAGCCTTCTTCTTGACAACATGCAATCCAAGAATTTCCAAATTTTCGGTCGTTTTTTATAGCAATTTTCTTCTTGTTGTCTTGCAAGTGTCGACAGTCGGTTATTTTTCACACATACTGAACTGACCAATCCTTATTGCATCATGTATAATATAGACGTCTAATTACACTCACCTTCGACATTTACAAACTTTGATTTGCAACTACTTTTCCCTAATTGCTCTTCACAACCGGCTCATTGTTATATTTCACATTAATGTTAGACCATTCCTTTTTAAGATGTCCAAAAAGACAATTTCTTGCTCTTAAGTTAACTTCAAAGCGGCTTTAAATATTTTCGATTCATTTTCGGCAATATAAGGGTAATGTATTCCAATATATGACCGTTAATAACTTCGCCGCAAATGAACTGCTATATACGATGTTTACTCAACGTCTTAACTGTGTCACGCTCAATTTATAACTTCCATTCGGCTTGAGTGTTGGAAGCTGATAAAATAGAACAATACAAGTTCGACGCATTGCAAACTTCAAATTTCGAAACGCTTGAACGAGTGCGCTAAGAAAATCTGTGTTTGGAAATTTAAACACAATGTCAGAGTTGTGATATTTTTTGTGTATCATCAAAGATTATGTACATTTTGACAGGTGCGTACAACGCATATATGACTAATCTCTACCGGAAAGCCATTTAAAAAAAAAGTAATTAAAACTACTCGATTGCTTGTATTGTATATTTTAAACATGCCCATGCGGCAATGAGCTGTAAGTGCACGAAAGCTAGGTTTTTGTCGCTGTTCTACAAGAGATAAAGCCCGAGACAGAAGGCTATACGCTGCATAGGGCTGTATATAGGGTAACATAGCATAAAGCCTGCTTTCACTATTTTATTTTCGCGCGAAGCGACTTATATTCTTCGTGTCATAACCTATCAGCTGAAACTAAGTAGTTTTTAATCAATTCCTTTCAATTTAAACAATAAAAATAGTCGCTTCGCGCGAAAAATATCACTATAGTGGAAAACAGGCTTAAGGCCCAATGTTCCTGGGGCCGGTTGTTCGAAAGGTGGATAGCACTATCCACTGGGTAGTTCTATTGATCGTTATAACATAAAATTACGACCGATAGCGATAGATTAAAGTCTTTAACATTTATATCGTTGCCCAAAATGGAAGTTTCGACAGTTCTTGTCGAATTTTATAAACGTTGAAAAATTCACTATCCAATCGATGGTGCTATCCAACTTTCGAACAACCGGCCCCTGGGCTTTATGGTATATACAGACCGCAGCACGTCAAAGAATACCGCCTCAAATCATAAAATAATCAGAAAAAAACTGGTTTCAAAAGATCGATATTGTAGCCGGAAGTGGTTGCAGGACATGCTTTAGAAACGGTTTCCGAGAAATTTCTCCAATTGATGGCTTCTGCATGACAAGTATATAGCAGTAAAGTAACAAGTAAAAACTTGTTTTCGAGGGTCATATGTTTTGTAATTTCCACGTGGATTAGCCATGCATCCATAACAATAAAATTAGTTATGCAAGATCATGTGGGACGCCCTGGGTCAATGAACGTTTTGTTAATCTCCCTGCGTGTGATGTCCTCACCATGGTAAGCAAAAAGCTACTCGATGCTAACAACTATTGGTTTCCATTCCAATCCGTACCCTCTCGTCTCTCCAGTCCAACGCTCTAGCTACTGAGTTTTGTTGGTCGGCGGTAGCTTGTTGTGTCGATATTTTGAGCCAATTGACCTCCTAGCTCAGCCTGCTTATCTCTCCGAAACACTTGTAAACAGTATTTGAATCAAGTGTTAGTATCGCATTTCTGTCTTTTGCTACCGCACAGTTGATAGACTTAGATGGTTTGTACATTTATTTCATCAATATTCAATAGAATTCATCAGTGTTATTTGTCCAGGTTTATGCAAAAATATGAGCACTAGCACTACTCGTCGCGTGCCAGTTGTGTTATGCTCTGACTGACCAATCTCAATGCTCCGAAACTGCCCATCTATGATATGCGCACGATAGTTGACTCATTCAACAAAGTTATTGGTTGATTCTGCTAGAAAACAATACACAAGTGATGAGATAGTGCTCATATTTTTTCATAAACGTAACCTAAAGCCTGGTTTCCATATAGTCATAAAGATAGAGTCACGAACTTCTTAAACATCCGAAATAAAGCCTTTTAGAACAAACTATTGGCAAAGCAATTATATAGACAACATGCATGTTTTCTATTAGATATACGTACTGCCAAAAAGGTAGAATATTTTGGCCGTTGAGAGACATTGTGACTCTACCTTTACGACGTTTACGACAATATGGACACCAGGCTTTACATCTATAATGAGTATTGAGGAGTTTCAAAACCATTTAAGTCCGTTAGTTGTGGTTTAAGCTAAACGGGCCTCCCCAAACAATCTACGTCTATTAACTATTGCCAAGGTTACCGTCGTTTTTCTATCATGCATTAAACAAGGAAGAAAGATATCGCTGATAAAAATGATCGCGAGCAGACGAAAAACAAACAAGAAGACAAACAAACAAGAAAAGGTCTTGTTAGCGGTATCTGCTCGACCACCTATATCTTCTGCGATTCACTGATCGATGCATAATAACACGAAGTCACTTGTCTATTACAGTACGTTATCAAGCAAGACGCCTATATGAGGCGTTTACTCGGGCTACACTTAAGCGTGTTTTCCACTTCGCCCGGAGGGAAGCGTAACGTAGCCTATCTCTTTGTTTGGTGAGCACCACAGCATAATTAATGACTTTAGAACAAACAAATGCGCTGCGGTCCGCTACGATACGGTTGAAGAGGAAAGCCAGAATAGCGGTTAGTGGTTTTCAATGCACATGGCGCATGGCATGCTCTCATGACATCAGACCATGAAACGGATATACGACGATTTTGGTTGGCTCGACTCGGTAGAACTTAGGTAGGCCGAGTAAATATATAAAAACACGAGAAGTAAAAAGAATGTTGCATAATGTAGAGCAATTCTAACACATTAAATACAAAAGAAACGTCTATAATTCACAAAAAAGTGATTTTCACGATTTGCTAACAATATTTATATAAAGTTGACATGCAATATTTCACTCTGTGGGAATACAATGAAAAAACTAACTACAGACGGTAAAACAGAACAGCAACATACCTTGCCATATGGAAATTTCTCTAAATTATAATTCTAACAATTGTGTTAAGTTTTTAGAGCTAGAGTGAAATAAGGAGCATTATGTCGAGTACTTTACTATCAAAGATGCATGCTGTCGTCATGTTATATGGCTACGAAAGTAGTATATACGTACTTTGTTTCCGAAACTGTTACAAACTTTATGCCTGTTTTACTTCAACCGCATCGTAGCGTTCTTTGTTTTGTGAACACCAGAGCAAAACTAACGACTTTGGCACAAAGAAAAATGCTACAGTGCGTTACAATACGGTTCAAGCAAAAACAGCCTTTACCCTAACCAATTCTAGTTCGTGCCCGTGATAACATGAGCAAGTAAACCAAAATGCCTAGATCACAAGGTCAGGGATTGTAAACGGAGATCGTTAATAATATGTGACTATTTAAAAAGAATTGCAAGATACCTCAAAAAACTTCAATTTTATCGATTTTTGGCAAGTAGACTTTCCACCAAAAAATATGAGAATTAAAAGAAAGACTTGGTTTGAGTCAAGCATTCTTCTCTTTGCTTTAACGTTGCTTCAGGCAAAGTTCACAGCTGGTATGAAGATGATATATCAGTTTAAGAAGATATATTTGTAATTCTTAGTAATATAACTTGAGTATTACAAATCGTTCCTTGATAAATACCCGAAATTCCAAAAGAAAGCCAAATCGTTTCCTACTTTGATTAGCCGAAAGTTGTCATGATCACTTTATCAGTTTCATTTCTTGCACCATTCGCTTAGCATGCGCAAACCTCTAAATTTTTTCTAGTTTAATAACAACGTGGAACTTTCTTAGAAAACGTTCGCTTTTCCCAAGGAATTTAAAAATTCTCTAGATAGTTTAGTATTGTTTTCTAAATCTATTTGCTGCTCTACATTGGTTCAACCAGCCACAAAGTTGGTACTAAAATTAAAAATACAAACTCTACGATGCTAAACTGTCGTCGTTTGAGGTTTGATGTCCAGAGTGCGCTGCACCCACCCCACAAAATCAATGCTCGATTCTTCTGCTTTCTTTATGAACGGATGATTCTAAACAACCAAATGTTCAATTAGGTTTGAAAAATGGTGTAACTATATAACGTTATTGTTTTTGTTTTATGAATTGGGTTTGAAAATTTGATAGAGTAACAGCCTAGTCAGTGTAATAATATTAATAATAACAATAATAGATAGATAGAGTAGATAGATGTTTAATCAATACCCATTTACAGTAGGAAGTGAAATACATGGTACTTACAAATTATAATATCCTATTGATAACATTAATATAAGGTTAAAACTATTAAAACAGTAATATTTGATTATTAATCTTTAGACTACTTGCGACTAAAAGGCGTTCTTAAATCGTTCGGTTTTAAAATGAGGAATGTTTATTAATCTATCGTAACGAAAGTTGTAGGAAGATGCTGAGTCGACTTTAGATATTAAATTGTATAGTTTCTCACTAGGATGATCTAAAATTCGTTGAAAGAACTTTTTACTTGCTTGTTCTCTTCGATCATGGAGAGTTAATTTCCCAGTTTGAACTAGAGCGTCCTTGTAACTAAGGTACGGTTATATAATTGACATTGCGCGCCTTTGAATTTGCTCTGATATTTGACGATAGCATTTAGTCAACATTTTCGTTTATAACAAACCGGGCTTGGTCAAATTAAGTGCTCAATTAGGCTAGCGTTGCGCGAGGCTGGATCGGCTCAGTCACGCCACCGAATTCAACCATTTTTCGGGCCTGTTCACTCTCGAAACTTTTTTATAAAGGTATTCGTACAAATCTGCCTAAAACCTGCAGAAACATAACTATCCCGTGTAGACGGTTAGGTGCAACGAGTGGGAGGTCTGCCGTTAATCAGATATTGCAAATAAGTAGTATGGGATTGGTTCGTTCAGGTGCATTTCGGCCACGCCCCTTTTATGCAAATGAGCTTTGGACCTGTCAATC
Source organism: Phenganax marumi (assembly GCA_025400095.1). Lineage (NCBI taxonomy): Eukaryota > Metazoa > Cnidaria > Anthozoa > Malacalcyonacea > Clavulariidae > Phenganax > Phenganax marumi. Next base: position 17,003 of record JAODVM010433715.1, read on the forward strand.
ATTTATGCGAATGAGCTCATTAAAAATTCAAATTGGCGACCAATTAAAAATTCAAAATGGTGGCTTATTAAAAAATTCAAAATGGCTGCCAAAAATTTCATGATAGTTAATGAGCTATGACATCACGAAAAAAAACGGATTAAAAACTAATTTGCATAACGACCAAAGGTCGCGGAGCACTTGGTCAGAAAATCGAGGAATTAATTAAGCGTATACAATAAAGAAACCATGGTCTTTTCAGGAAATAGAAAAGCGCGGAAGCTAAGATATTATGAGAATAAGAACAATATAGAAAAAGAAGCTGACAACCAAAGCGCGGATCGGGCGCTCTTCGCCTCTTACATTCTGTAGTGTCTTGCATAATTAACATAAATTAAAGAGCACATGGAAGAATAAGAAAGATGGCGAACAGCATGCGGAGTACAAACATGTAAGTTAGTTACTGAATCATAATTAAATAATACAAAGACATTATACATTCCACAACCGAATCGCTTAGGGTATCTTATTAACTTAGGTTTATAGACATATGTAGACGACTTAGGGTTGTCCGATCATCCAGAAATAACTTCGTTGTTATCAAAGTTATCAAGCTCTAAAGGTGTAGAAAGAGACATCCTACACAATAAAATAGTGCTGGCGATAGATCAAGAAACAGAAGATGCGCGTTTGGATCTTTTGTTGAATCCTTACTGGTGTGAGAAGTGTAGTTCTACAAATTTGGTTAAACTTGATTCTTATAAGACCGTTTGTGGAAATTGTTTCAACATAGTTCAACATACGAGTTTTAGTTTTAGTTACGTTGATGATGCTCGAAATATGTTAAAAAAACTCGAGTTCGATTCCGCACCGAAAAGCAAGAGACATGCTAAAGAAATTAGAAACACAAAAAACGAATTTAGAAAACGCAAAGGTGAGACTGATAGACCGAGAGCAAAAACTTAAACAAAAATACATTAAATTAAAGCATATAATAAATGAACGGCACTAAACCGCAAACATTGTCAAGACGAGAGGAGCTTTTAAAACTTGCTTCCGCAGAAGAAATCAAAAATTCGGTGGCTTATATTAGAAAAGCTTCTGAAAAAGCTTTAGAACAAATTTATCAAGATTACCAACGTGAACAGGAGGAGTCCATGAACGAAATGCTTACAGACACTGTCATTGGGAAATTCGCGGAGGTCGTGGGTCATTTGGAGCTCATCGACAATCCTACACAAATGGGTAGGGAGTTGTCCGATAATGAACCATTTAAACAAGATGTGAAATTTATTTTAGGTTACATTACACCTTACATTCCGTTCATTGGGGTTCTGTTTGGAGGACTTATCGTGGGGAAGCATGTGGTGAGCAGGCAAGTTAGTCCGGAAAATGATAAAAATTAAGAATGTCAAAATACGAAAGTGAGCGTAAGCGAACGAAGAATCACAAACAGAAACCAAAACCACCACCGAGAATTAGGAATTTTAAATGAATTTTCAAACAAAACCAAAGCATTAGATTGGATACGCCGTTTAATATGATCATTGTAGGTATGACGTGTTGTGGAAAAACGTATTCTCTTTTAAGGTTATTGGAAACCTACTACGTGAATCATTTTGATTGTGTATTTTTGATTTGTCCTACCTACGAATATAATAAAACTTATCAAACTTGGTCTTATGACAAAGATGAAAATTTTATCGTGGTGAATTGTGTGCAAGACGACGTCGAACCTATTTTAAGACAAATTGTAGAACTTTCAAAAGGAACCAACAGTTTAATTATTTTAGACGGCTGCTCAGCTTCGCGTTTTGTAAAACAACGCACGTCAGAGCTTGTGAAATTAGCATTTTCTGCAAGACATTATGGTTTAAGTACCATCGTGGTGACGCAACAATTAAGTTCGATGGCAAAACCTTATCGGGAAAATATTTCTAAATTAGTTTGTTTTATAATCCATCTAGAAAAGATATGGAACTTATTTTTGATGACTTTCTTCGACATGTGTCTAAAGAAGAAAAATCTGATATTTTCCAAAAATTAAAAAATACAAAATATGCAAAGTTAGGAATATCCCTAAGGTATCCTTACGAACATTTTGTGGAATAAAATCCACTATTTTAAATGTATAACTTCTTAGTTAAGTTATACATTTTACGTTCTTTTTTAAGATTCTTGTTGCTTAGCTTTTGTTGTTTTAATGTTGGTGGTAGAAGTAGCATTATAATCGAAACTCGTATTAAGTATAAGCCTATAGTTCCATTTTGTCCAAATCTCGAATTACACCACAAGACTTGTTGATTTTTACTTCTTTTATCATGTGTCCAGGACGATCTGGATCTGGAATAATACGTTCTGTTTGTTCTGTGTGTATGCAGTTTCGCATTTATTTGAAGAAAAAACCTTTGATTTTTCGCTACGCTCAGCTCAGTAATGAACATTTTCAATCATTCTGTTTTTATAATTCACCAACCCATCACTGATTACGAACAATTTACACATCACATTTGCTGACGTAGCTTTCTTTTTAATCTCTAGTAGTACACCGTTTTAAGTGTTGACTAATTTCTTTCCTGCTCCAACGACTTGTTTATCTTCGATGGTTCTAAGATCCACAACCAAGGCGAATTTGTCTTTAAAGAACTTTCTTATGTTCATTTCACTACTCGCATGACAATCGCTGCGTTCGTTTTCGAAGAATCGCTTTGCCTCGCAATCCAAGTCTGACTTTTGTACACCTTCACTGTAGACACAACTTGGACCTCCTTCGATGGTGATTTTCACTGATTCTATGTTTGAGTACACATATTCTTCACTGTCGGTTATAGTTTTATTTCTGAAAAGCATCACAATCGCAGCCATACTTTTTCTTGGTAAGTTCACCGTTTCGTTGATCAACGTTGAACTTTTGTCGCATTCGATCGTCTTCATCCAAGTGACATGTTCGAAAGTTAGACTTCTACCAACATCATATCCTGCGAGCGCTTCTCCAGCCAAAGTTTTATTTTCGATCGTTTCGTACTCGAGTTCGATGTTTAGTTATGACCCACGCGAGTGCAAAATATGTAAATTCATGAAGATATCGCCTGAATCGCCATGCTTCTTATTATTTGAATTAAGATAAATAAGATTTGTATAAAGTAGAAACATACACTAAGTAGAGACTATAGTTAGTAGCGTATATACAATGCATATTTACCGAGCGTGCTTCGGCACATATATTTCTGCGCTGTAATTTCGGCTCAGAGTGTGGTTCGGACTATTTACCTTATCCAACAGCTGTTGGATACCATACGTAGGACGAACGTCGCACAGTAAACGAGAATAAAGGTCATTTAGACACTTCAAATCGTTTTTGGCTAGCGCCGACCGAGCAGTCTCATATAAAGACATTGCAAAATCGCACAACACAACAGGCCGAACACAACTTTCGAAAATCCTTCCCAATCCACCGTCTTAGGCTGATGTCCTCATTTGCCTAACATGCCAATTCCGCCTATTCTAAAGGCTTGCAGTGATTGGTTCATTTTGCCTAAAATAGGCTCAAAAAATAGGCCAATAAGAACTTATAATTTCCAAAAATTACCTAATCAGAAGGCTTCCTGATTACGTCAAAATAGGCTCATTCGGCCTTGGTTAGGCTGAATTGCTAATGGCCAGTCAAAAGGCTGCATTGCCAGCAGGCAATAGGCAAAGACCACTGATTTCTATATATCTATCAGTAACTGGACTGCGATGCTTCCACTTGAATCAATTATTTGGGGGATTTTACCATAGGCGCGAGCCTATTTTGCCTACCCCTAGATCCGCGCCTGTCTATTATGTCCGCTGTTATGGCACTTGGTGCATAGGGCTTCTTGTCTTTGGGTGAATCTGGCATCAGATGCATTCATATAGCTTTGTTCAAGCTCTACTAATTGTTTCTCTTTTGTGGGCACTTCACGTTGTGCATTTTGCTTATCTAATTGCAATTTGTCCAATAATTTTTGAGTTGGACTCACATAATCACAAACTGCACTTGCGTCTTGTACGTTCTTGTGGTTCTCTCCTGAACTCTCCCCATAGAGTAAATGACTTCGACTCTTCGAGCGCGTTTCTTTGATTTAACAGGAGAAGGAGAGTGAATGCGTTTGCCCCCAGTCGAATCGTTTAACACTTGTGCTTGCGATGGAGAGATAATACTCCAGAAACTTTTAAAGTAGTTCGACGTAAGTTTTCTCTCTCTGGGACTTCAGTCGCGGTTTCGACCATATCGATGAAAGAAGCTATGTCGTCGTGACTGAGGTCAATCCAGTCTTGTGAACAATCCTGGTATCTGATTTTAGCACAAGGAAAACCACACTTTTCTCGCAACCGAACATCCAAAGCATCCATCGTGAAATAACTCATTTCGTCTTCTTCGACATAAAACTTTACCCACTTTTTATCATTAATCGAACATCCGTACTCGACTTTAAATTCGTACCTTCCCGACCCTGTTGCCATTTTTAAACTTCGTCTTGAAAGAATATCAGCGTTTCATAACGTGCACTTGTTTATCAAAACATACGTCGCAGTGGGCGTAGTCGTGCCCGTTTGGCGCCAAATAGACAGACGAATATTTTAACGCATTTCACAGTTCCATGAAACCGTAGTAACAGTATCAATTTCATACTTGCAGGCGCGCAGAACTGAGAAATATTCACAACACTTGGCAGATTTGGAAGAAGTTACTGCGTATGATAGACAGGTTTGGAATTTTTTATATGGCCTTCTACATTTGTAAACTTTGATATACAGTATACATTCTTAATATTTTCAGTGTTAGCGTGATTTCCAGTTACGCATTTTTAACACGCACGTGAACGCACTAAAATTGCAATAAAACCTGTCTTGTAAACAAGCGCAAGAAGAAACTTTAAGAATATTGAATTCTAAATAACCATGGGTCTACTTGTTCTTGTGTTTTTAAAAACTATAAAATTTTGAAGGATTTAAACTTACGTGCGTGTACGTGCGTGTCGAACACTCGTAACTGGAAAGCAACCTAAAGGCTTTATAGATTTGCAAAGTGGTATATACAAATATAGATAGAATATCATTAGTTCTGGAAGTAACAAATGAAGTCAAGGGATATTATACAGGATAAAATAAGCGTAACAATGAAGCGTCACATGGCGATTCACATCATTCCATAAATTGTGTAATTTTATCGTTGGCCGTCTTTGTGCTTCTTCACGCTAATGAATTATTTTGACACAGCAGTAAGATGGGACGTTTGCCTTTTCCACCCAAATTTTTCACCGAGAAACGCTAAACGTCAGGCGCAAGTCACTCTAGGCGGGCGATATCACGTTTGATGTACACAGCATCGTTATGTGACGCTTCCCCAAGTTTTTTAGTAGCGCCCATATCGAACTAAAGCCCCATTTACACTACAGAAACTAACCCGGGTCGAACCCGGGTTAACTCAAACCCGGGTTCGACCCGAGGCGAACCCACATTCGAGGCAGGGTTCAAACTAACCTGGGTTAAGTGTGTTTACACTTTAAAAAACTAACCCGGGTTTGAGTTAACCCGGGTTCGACCCGGGTTAGTTTGCGTAGTGTAAATGGGGCTTAAATCGCTGTTTATGAAATGCGCGTTGTTCAAAAAGGTCTAGACATGTCTGTAGTTCTTTACAGCTATTTGCAAGCTACCGTCAACCGTGACATTTTTAACACGTTTGTTTACGTTTTAAACGTTCGCGTTTGGCGAGAAAAACATGCACGTTCTGAAGAAAATCACTGAAGTTTCGGCAAACATCAAAGAGTACTTGGTTGGCTTCCCTTAAAGCGTGCATGTTTTTTTGCCAGACGCAAACGTTTAAAACGTAAACAAACGTGTCAAAATTGTCACGGTTAACGGTAGCTTGCAAATAGCAGTAAGAAACATGAAACATTTTAGCAATGAAAATTATTTAAGAGAGTTAAGCTTGTGTTCCACTGATTGACTTGTTTCGCCGATTTGTGTCGCAACCCCATGTTACCAGACCTTCGTTCTGTCGCATGGAACACTAGGTTACCCAAAACTCACTTCAGCAAACGTGGAGACAAGTCGAAACCACCATACCCTTGATGGAATCGCACAATGCGACACTAGCAGTTGAAGAAAATCGGTAGGTGTATCAATTCGTTTAATTTGTTTCCCACTCACATTGCGACACAAATCGGCGAAACATTTCGACCAGTCTAACACAAGCTTTAGAAGAGCAAGCACGGCGAACGTGCGTCTGAGCAATGATCCTAATGAAATATGGACGAAAGGGAAGAATATGTTAATTGATTGCACTGACCAGCATGCACCACTCAGATCAATAAGAGTTGGGGAAAAGAAATCTCCCTGGATCACCAGCCAACTGAAGCAAAAAATACGTCAGAGAGATTTTCTGAAAAAGAAAGCTAAGCAGACTGGTGATTCATTAATATGGCAACAATACAAATATTCACAAAATCACACGAATTATGAAATAAAAAGTGCAAAAATCAATATTTTACAGTTATTCTTGAGGCTAATAAGAAACACCCAAAATTGACATAGAAACTTATCAACGAATTAAACTCTCGTAATGCCTCTAGCCACAAAACCATATTCGACATCAAATTAGGTGAAGAAATTGTAAATGCACCCAGAGGCATCGCTAAGACATTTAATTATCACATTGCCATACGGTGGATGAAAATCTAGCATCTGATATACCACTTTCTACAGTAGAACCTGACGCATGTGTTTTGTCTGCTGAAACCACATTTTCAATGAAATCTCCCACTGTCTATGCAGTGTGCAAAAAACTAAAAGCAATTAACGAAAGGAAAGCAGTAGGTCTTGACAACATACTTTGCACACTTTTAACATGAACAATTATCGAGCAATATCTGTTATTTCGGCGGTAGGAAAGATTTTGAAAAATTGATTTTCGAGCAGTTGTTTTGATCTCGGCGTCCCAGTCTGGATTTCGATCATTGCACAGTACACTAACTGCCCTAATAGAAGCCACGGACAATTGGTCAATAACTATAGTTCTAAAACTCATTAAAAATTCATAAACCAAAACAAAAGAAATCAATATTTCATCAGTACCTTGAAACTGGAGGAAAAACTGTCATGGGGTCACAAGGCTGATGACGTATTCATTTCCAAAGTACTAGTAGTTTGGAAATATTTCCAAACCAGAAATTGGATAGTTAATGAGTTTCAGAAGTCCGTTCAAATACGCGACTTCGGACTTTACCGGTATTTCCAAGTCCTCGAGCATTA
>JAODVM010433826.1:0-44335 GCA_025400095.1 Phenganax marumi
TCAGGTGTCCCTCAAGGAACTAAATTGGGACCTTGGCTTTTTATCCTTATGATCAATGACCTACGCCCCCCTCATCAGGAGCGATGGAAATATATTGATGACACCACTGTATCTGAAATCATTCAGAAGAACATGTCCAGCAATAGTCAAGACACGGTGGATTGGGTTCAGAGATGGTCAGTAGAAAACAAGATGCAATTAAATGCCTCTAAGTGCAAGGAACTCGTTATCTGTTTTACAAAGACTCAGGAAGATATTCCGCCACTTAAAATTACCTCAGGCCAAATCGAAGTCGTAAACCACGCTAGAATCCTGGGACTGACAATATCCAAAGATTTGAAGTGGAACCAACATGTATCTAACGTAATCAAGAAAGCGAACAAACGCATTTATTTTATTATCCAGTTGAAGCGTGCCAATGTCCCCGAAGCTGATATTATAAATTTCTACACCACTTGTGTCAGACCAGTTATGGAATTCAGTTGTCAAGTTTTCCATTTCGCCCTACCTTCCTATTTATCTAACGCCCTGGAACGCGTTCAAAAGCGCGTTTTATCAATCATCTATCCTCTGACCGGTTATGCAGACTGCTTGGAAAAATCGGGCATAAAATCATTAAGTGTAAGGCGTGCGGAGGCTTGTGCGAAACTGTTTAAAGAGATCACCTCGGCACCAGCAGCCAACATGCAAGATCACGTACCACCTAGATACGCTTCTACGTATGACGTCAGACACCCAAGGGCTTTTGTTGTCCCCCAGGCCAAAACGAACAGATTTAAAAACTGTTTTTTTCCTTCATCTGCTAGGCTTGAGAATCATATCAATTGCCGATTAAACTACAATATCTAGCTTTAGAGTAATTAATGGTTGACACATTTTTAGAAGTTTACTAGTTTTTTAGCTTTTAGCAAAGTAATCTTAAATTCTTGTAAAATAGTTATTAATTTAGTCACTTATCTTGTGTAAAAACGTGGCACACAATTCAGCCTTCTTGGCTGCCATGTGTCATTTTTATTAAACGATCTATCTACCAACCAATCTATATAAGTTCACTGCATTTTCGGGATAAAAATTATTGCTGTGGTGAGAAAAAACTGTATTTGTCTTATGTTCCCAGGAATAAGAAAAAAAATAATTGGGCATGGTATAATCCTGCACACCTTTTTTATTGCGCTGTTACACTTTCGATATCCAAGTGCTACTGTGATATCAATGCCTTAAACCAAACTTTTTGATCTTTAACAAAAAAAGGTAACTTTACTTTCAGTTGCACTATAAATAAAATTACAAATACTCATTTTTTATCTTCTATAAGATATATGTAGATTTTTTCTTTAACTGTAATGATATCCACATTAAGCTGTAACAAAACTATTGAAGTCATTTTATTGATAAGTATGAGTTGCTATTGTGCAAATTGTTAAAGCTACTATATTTTTAATCAGTTTTGTATTTCTTTAACTTTTTTTAGTTTCTCTAATATCTTATCAAGCCAGTTGTTAAAGTTTGTAGAACATGTTGCAAAAGTCTTTAATCTCTTAAGGAATTGTTGTAATTTGTCTACCATTACGCATTATTTATTACTAGAATGATTGTCATTTTTTACTTCATTTGTGCGATTTAAATTATATTCTGACGGTTGGTTTGCAGCGGCGACTCCTCCAAGGGGGAGTTGCCTGGATAAGGGGTCCCAACCATTACTGCCTTGGGCACGGCCCAGGGGAGAGGTCACAAATTCATGAGATACACACTTGTTATCTGTGTTAGGTTACACTTATGCAAAAATATGGACAAGATCTCATCAATACGGGCAATTTTCAGCTCAATTATTGATATATGGAAATCAGTTTGATTTGAAAATTCTGGAGTGCTTTGAAATTTATTTTGAGCAGGATTTTGCAAACAAAGTTGTAGCTTTACATCTTGTTAATATTACATACATGGTTCCTTATATTTTATGCTGCGACAAGTCATGAACAGAGACTAGCGCACAATAAACGTGTGTAGAACCTTTCCACATTTCGATTTGACACTTCATCCAGAGCAAAAGAAATTGTCCAGTTAATCAGCCTTTCAAAGCATTTTGTTGAATTTTTACAACTCATCAGAAAATTGTGACCTTTAGTCACCAAAGGCTTAAACCTATTGGAGCGACAACCACAAATCTACACAATAACACTATCTAGTTATAAACCAATTGTTCATTGATTGTTGTTATAACAATTTAGTTTTTGGTCTATTTCTTGCAACTGATAAATGTCCTGTTTTTGAGTTCCAGTCATAAAAAGTTCTGTATCCAGTCCTAGTTTTCTGATCAGTGGTTACAATATGGTGTTATGGATTGGTTAGTTGTTAGTGTACACTAGTTTGTTTCACATTACAGCCAAAATGTGTAATTTTTAACGACTACTTTAGGTTAACCCAACGACCACTTTCTGCATGTTTTCCGCATTTTCAACTTTCCGCGATTTAAACTATTTGTATTTCCAACTTTCCATGTTTTCAATTCTGTGTATTTTCAATTTTCAGCATTTTCAATATTCCGCATTTCAACTTTCCATACTCAGCAAGTCCCCAAGTCCCATATTCATGTAGACCCAAAATATCAACTATTCTACACCAAAACAGTGATAATACACTTAAAAAAGTACTAATTATGTTTCTATCAAAAAGGTTAGGAAGAAAGTTAATGCATTTCCATTGCTCTTTATCTGAAGTTGCAAGCCACAAATTAACATTTGACTATTGCATTGTCATCTTCTTCAAACATATCAGCGTTAGGCATTTCACACTCATCAGTGGCCACCCCTAAGCCATATAACCACACTAGGGCGAAAATGACATTTTGGGGTGTGATCAGGTTTGGACATTTCACCCCAGATTGGAGTTATGGCAGCATTGCCATAGTTGACTGTCATGGTCAACTTGCCCTAAAACACTTGAAATCAGCTGTCCTACACGAAGTGAACAGAACTTCATACAGAGGTCCGAGACTACTTGCATGACTTCTTTAAATTCAATTTTTATGACAAATTACAAACGAGGTTTAGAAGTATTTGTATTCAATCTACTCTGCACAGCCTTCTCACTTTTCCTACCTCAACAGATGTCCACAGATTTGCTTTCGTTTTATCTTTATGCCCTCTGAAAAAATAAAATATGATAAATAGGCAAGCAAGCTTTTGCTTTTAATTGTTTACAATTATTCAAAAACAGCAGTATTTTGTGAACTAAACTTAATGTAAAGTACATGAATTACCTGCTCAGACTTTCATGTGCTACATAGCAGTTATGAATAAGATGCAAAAACGATCCAACAGCTTCACATGTTTCCCTTACATTTCGCTAAAAAAAGAGAAACACAAGGGTGATATCAGTATCTCTTGTGTAGTATCTTTATAATACACTATTCCTAGTTCCCATAAAACAGGTAACATATCTTCACAATGTATTACCTCTCAATTTCAATAAAACAAGAAAAGTGTATTGGCAGTATAATATTTGTTGCTTGCAATAAAATACAATAGATCTTTAAGCAGTATCTCTAGCATTCTTTATAAAATACATATGACATTTATATATACTGTACAGTTTTTAATAAAGTATCTTGCATTTCTTATGAAACACATAAGCTACCTTAAAAATACATTTACCACAGGTTAGGATTGAGGTTAGTATTGAGGTTAGTATTATTACAGTTATGGTTGGAGTTAGAAGCTTGGTGTTGCAGTAGGTAGAGGTTTGTATTGAGATTAGTACTGAGGTAGTGATTGAGACTAGTGTCTAGTGCTGAGGTTGCCATTGAAGCTAAATGTAAACAAAATTTTTAAAAAATTGCAAGCCTATCAAGCAGGAAATTCCACTGAAAAGGCAACATCTTTAATATGCTAGGAAGAAAATATTTGCGAAAATCTAAATGCCTACAAAACAGGTGCAGTGTCATTTCAAGACACGATCACCTGAGTACATTTTAAAAACAAGGTACAATAATAGTGGGCCGTATAAAATTGTTTAGGTTCTTTTATCTTTATGGAGTTTAAATACACTGTTTTGGCTCATAAAATGTATATTCTTTTTGGATGTTTATTGCTGAAGAGAGCTGAGTTAATGAAAGTTTGCGCCATATTTTTAGTTGTTTGTTTAGCCAACTAAAAAACTCATTTCACTTCTGGTTTTCTTACTAGAACTCGAAAACTAATCGCCAAGATGGGAATTTTGGGCTAACAAAAAGCCAGAACACTTGGGCATACTAACTCAGGCAATCATGACAAAATCATAATAAAAGTGTAGAATTTACAAAGCACAAGAATGGCCTTTCAGCTTGACGGAAATCATATTTCATTTAAATCTAGAATCGTCCAGCATCAGAGATGTTTATTTTACAAGAAAATTCTTGAGTCACCAGTTGAAGTGTTTGACAAACCTATTTTTGTACATGCAGTACAGTAACGTTTTCACATGCTAAATGCTGCATAATTTTTTGCAGATGTCTTGTTCTCAGCTCGATTCTCAGCTGCTAAACGTCAGACTTCTTAAAATTTTGTCTACAAGTAGCAAAAAGCTTCTTTGTTATATGCTCCACTAAATTAACCTGCCCATTTCCTTAAAGAAAGATATGAAAATCTACTGTCTCTTCGTGAAAATAAACTTAATCACTCCTATGTCATCCATTTACTTTCAAAGGAATGTGCAGCCTCCTGCCACCATGCTTATCGAGTTTTCAGTCGGAATAATGCTGCTTGCAATCTTGTCCATTGAACACACAGAAAGCAAAAATGAAATTTGTTTTATATGTCTTTCATCAAAATTATCTTGACCAGCTAACTGTGAGATTGCTGTCAATCATATAAATGTAAAACTTGTCCCTGCTTATACATGTCTTGGAGCTACTTTTGATAAACACCTGACACTGTAGGACCATGCTAACTACATATACAGAAAATGCTCTACTAGACTGAAACTCACATCACATCAGACAAATATGGAACCGTTCACAGCCAAAAACACCTGACTTTATGATTAAGCCTATTGCTCTCTACCACCAATTCGTTCTGTATCGAATTTCAAAGACAATAAATGCTAAGCTGGAACTGATTCAACTTGAATCAAGTAAGACTATAACATTGCTCAACCTGGAGATATTGCTATACATATGAGTATACGTTTACCATTACAGAAAGAATGTGCTGTTATTCATACTGATATCTTCGAATTCGTCAATCTCACTGAACAAGATTCAAATGAAATAAAGCGTGGACGGTTTTTGCTTGGGAAAAATACACATGGCAATGAGTGACTTGCCAGAATTCCAATAGTTTCAAAAACAATTGGAATAAAATCGTTTGTTATCAAGGGGCATCTATATAGAATGAAATGGATCAAGGTCATCAGAACAACAAATCCATCATTCTATTCTCTTTCACTGCGCTCAGCCAAATGGAAAACATTTCAAATCTAAGCAACACAATGAACAAGTTGGAGGTGACTGCCCAGCATATAATGTCAGCCAGTCAAAAATTTCATTGAATTCATGAATTTATTACATAATTGTCACATATGATATTATTAAACAGTACAGTCAAACTGTCTAGAATGGACTGTAGTTAAATGTTTGTACAAAAGAAATCAATTATGCTCTGAGAGTAAGAAAATAACGGATGAAAAGCAAACATGTGCGGCTGACTCGCTGAGTGGCGTCAAGGGACGCATAAGTGATGAGAAGGATTTATATAATGCTACAAAACCAATGAGAAGATGCGTGGCCAAACTCATTACTACACAATGAAGTGAAATACAATAAGGTTCACAAAGTGCTTAACCATCGTACATACATTTTTATGGATATTCTAGATTTATAGTTTATACCAAGACTTAACTACCAGATTTACATTCATAGAGACTTTAGAAACTAGTATTTTAAACAGACTTTTTGCACTGATATTTACACTGTATATTTTTTAGGTCTTATATTTCTAGTAATAGACACAGGTCATTCACTGCTAGCAGAAAACCATATTTCTGGTCAAGCTAATCTGCGTAATTGCAAACAATTAAGAATTACTGGCTGAGGCTGAGCAGTATATGAGAATTAGTCAAACCAAGTTCAGCGTTATCTGCCAAAGCTTCACTGCGGCAGTTAATGCTGACCAAGGTCTGAATAATTCTGATATCCTGGGTGAACCAAATTCAATAGTTCTTCTTTTATTCATTTTGCTATTAAAACTAGTTGCTTTCTTGAAATGAAAGCAAAATGAGCACAAGGTTCAGTCAAAACAAAGTAATTTTACAAAATTTTATGCTCTTTTCCAACTCATGCAAAATACCACTGAAAAACTACGCAGGCACCTACAAATACAAGACTTATATTGCCATGTCCACATGCAAATACAAAATTTACATGTCATGTCCTCAAGATATGGAAAATTATGTGTAGAAGACAATACAATGAATCATGATTATTATTACTGGTACACCTGTTTGACCACTTGATACAAATTGTAGACATGCAAAAACAAGCAACCGGCAAAAACTCCCTGCCATTCTAAGTAGCCAATACAAAATACCTGTGCTAGAAATACCTTGAGGATTTAGTTCATCATACTTTTTCAAATTTTACATGAACCTCATGCTGAGTTTCATGAATGTTCAGTACTCCTGCAGTATGCAGAATTTATTACTTTCTAGAGAAAGGATAGTACTAACCGTACAAGCAGATTCCAAACCAACAGAGCTTTGCTGCTGATCTTGTCCGTTGCCAAGCAGTCCAGTCAGTGATTTCTTTTGAACATAAAACGCATTCTCCCCAGATGATTTCCTGGTAAAAGGACAGGGAAGACAGTATGCATAAAAAAGTACTTTCCTTGCTTGAAGTGAATATCTGCTGAAGAAACTGAAATCTAGAGCACACAGATAAAGACAAAGCTGCTGCATAATTATTATATTGTATCATACCTCCCACTAAAAAAGGAACACAAAAAGGCACACCTCCACCAAAGCGTTCTATTAGTCAGCTGGCGAGTATACTAAACAGTACCTTAATCTTTTTGCATGCCTTTTTCTGTTTCGAAAATAAACCGCACTCATCAAAACACAACCACTTTTCCCAGGAATATGACATATAAGAGTAAACTATTCATTAATACAGAAAGACGACCTCATTCTGCAAGTGCACAAATCACACCACAATTTAAAATTTGTTTGTTACAACTCTGGTGCACATTTACAATAATAAAAAGAGAACAGTCATACAATCATGCATTGTCTTGTAACAGATGTTACTTAATATTCCATCCATTATTTGCACATTTAACCCTTTACTGCATGCTATATAGCAAGTGATAGACAAGTCTGTTCTCTGCTTAGTATCATTATTGAACCACATCACTATTTTTTATCATGACATGAATCATTTAAAATCATTAAAAAGCTATTGCTGTTCAAAATCATTATAATAACCTTTTAAGGTCGTTGTAATGGGAAATCCTTGTTTCTATTCTATGATGAAATTCATCAAGAACTTTTGCTTCTTTAAGACACTGCCTCGAGTAAGATGACAGAAGAGCACATCGAAATTCAAGATTGCAGCGTTTGGAATTTACCTCTCCTAGTGAATGCTCTAAAAGAATTAAAGAGAATTGACAACCTCTAACAACTACATCAACATGAGCATGAAAAAATTATCTGGAGTCTTGAAATAACTTGATATAACTTCAAGAGACTGATGTTCATCAGTAAAATTTGAAGCAAGCTTTCTAGCTATTTGTTTTGGTGATCCCCATAGTTCATGAACATGGGTAAGTAAACTCCATCTTTATACCATGAAAAACCTCCTGTGTTGGTCAACCAGAAAAGTTAAATCTTCAGCACTACATTGAATCAATGAAACAGGTTGTATTTTAACCTGTGTTGGAGCTGCTCAGGTTTGAAAAATCATTGCAAGACAACAATAGAGAGCTTTAGATTTGACTACAGCTACCAATATGCTCGTAGGACAGTTCCCATACACTTGGCAGCCGCAAGTTCAATTTACTATCGTGAATAGGGACTGTCAGAAAATTTGTAGATGTAGTCTTGTTTAGAGCAACATTTCTGCAAAACTTGGTAGTCAGAGTATGAGGTTGAAAGAGCTTAAATATAGGGAGTTCCTTGGGTTTTTTTATCATTTAGAATGTATTTTTGTAAAATGGAAATGGAAGTGAAATATTTACTTACCTTTTTTCCACCCTGAGAAGAGTAATTTTAGCTGTTGTTTATGCATAATTAAGTTTACATGTTGTGCACAGTTCATTGTTGAAAAGCTATTCCAGCAATAACCTGTTCATGCTCATGATTTTGTTGTGCTCTACTACATGTCGTTAAAAGTGCATACAGCCAAAAATAAAACTACAAAAGAGAAATATAACATTACAACAGGCATATTTGTACTTGTAGTTGCAGTTATCTCCACAACAACTCGCTTAGCTACAACGATATAATTGGTCAGACCTAGTATTTTCACCATCAGCCTTGTATTCTTAGTAACCGCGGTGCTGAAATCTAAAGCTCTCCAGTATGATCCTGAATAGAGAGTAACGATGAATGCGCAGAAATAGATGGATGGTCTACATAGAGCCACGAGCAGGACAAATTGAATTGGATAACTATTGACATTTTTATAGGGGATGCAGCATATCTATTCCCTAGACAGTTTATTTTCATAACAATGAACTATTATTCTCCTAATCTGTTTGCTTAGACCCCCTGACCACTTTCTCTGTAGGAGGAAACCAGAGAACCCAGAGAAAAACTACAATTTCCCACACACTCTCTTCATATGAAACAATTAGTTTCAGGCTGGAAATCAAACCCACAACCTCAGTGGTGAAAGGTGCTTGTCCTAGCATCACAAATAAAGTTGAAAAGAATCACATGGTTAGTCAGTGTCTTGAAAATGAAAGAAAACTGCTAGTAGTTTGAATCATTTCCAAAGTGCTGACACGTTCGAATTGCAGAACTGATGAGTCTTTTAGCAGTCCATTCAACTGCTCGAAACAGGACTTGAGCAGGTTCTCAAAGTCCAGAAGATTTAAAAGGACTGCCTTGCACCTTGTTAGTGCTGGACAAACTCTGGGCTTTTCATCTAAGGCTCCGGCTCCAGCCAAAAAAACTCCGGCTTCGGGAACACAAACTCCGACTCCAGCAGAAAATTTCCGGCTCCCGCAAATTTGCGAAAACTCGAAGTTTCGTGGAAATTTCACATTTCAAACTGGAAGCACTGTCATAAATGGATGGAATGTTTTCATGCAAGTTTTTGCTGTTTTGTCGATATTAATCGCGCATTGTTCACAGTATATTTTGGTCGGACATTAGTCAAATTTTGTTGGACGTTTACCAAAATCCGACAGCAGTTTGCAGCACAAATAAGTGCTGCCGGAGTTTTGCCACAGCTGAACAAACTCCGGCTCTGGCTCCAGTAAAATAAGCTAAAACTCCGGCTCCAGCTCCAGTCCTTCGGCTCCAGTCCTTCAGCTCCAGTCCTTCGGCTCCAGTGCACAGCACTACACCTTGTCTATTTAACTTGCTCTCCAACGTTTAAAACATTGGTAAAATGCTTCTTGGTATATTAATTGCTACATGATATTAAAGTCTAAGGGGTATTTGTTGTCAATTACACTCATCAGTCAATAAGCTTCATATTGTTTGTGTTATAGTTATAATATAGCAGGCACATTGATACCGCTATGGTATTACTTTGTGGGCTCCTTATATACGTCCGTTGGACGTTGCCCTTATATAACCTATGCATGTGTATGTTGTATGTGTACAATGAAACCCCATTAATACAACCACCATTCAGCCAGAAGATTTTAGTGGTATTGAGAGGGTAGTCATATTAACAAGAGTCATCATCAAATTACGGCATACATATCAGAAAGAAATCTGTTTGTGCTTGACAAATGAGTTTATCCAGTTCTTCACACTTTAATGTTTACATAAACAGAGCATTATTTAGCATATTGAGTGGAGCTATTAAGGAGTTGGGGACATCAAATGGTGGTTGTCTATCATATTAACAGGGTCTTTCAACAAGAAAAGTTCTAAAGTGTCGTTCAGGGAAGTTAAAATAGGTTGTATTAATGGGGTGGATGTATTAACGACGTGGTTGTATGGCGGGGTTCCACTGTATAACAAAATTTTTGCCAAATATCAAGCATAAATTGGACAGATTATGCACCCAGGCTTCCCTTGGCACTATAGTCTATCAATCATACAAACTTTTGTTAGATTGCATCATTCACAATGGCACAAGAAGACAAATGATTTATCAAAAAACGTGTGGGTGAAAAAACTGGCAAATTTCAAAGTGTGAAATAACACTGATAGACAGCAACCAGCCCAACTGCATCAAACAATGATTTGAGGGGTCAAGCAACATTTGTAAAGGCGAAGAAAAAGACAAAAGTGCACCTTGTTATGAGTACAAATTCAGATCTTGCATATCTCACTACCAAATGTGGAATGCCAAAACTAATTTGGGATAAACTTAAGGATAGATTTGAATAATGCACTATTGTAAATAAATTGTTATTGAAGCAGAAATTCTTTTCATAGAAAGCAAAAGAAGGTGACTCAGTCAACCAACAAGTTCATCACATGAAAGAAATTTCTGACCAACTGCCAGCCATAAAGGGATGAGCATATGGTTGCTTTGCTGCTCAGTCTGCCAAAACCATACAACACTCTAATAACTGCACTAACTGTGACAAGAGGCAAGCTCAGTCTAACTCCAGTGCATCAAGCACTTCGTAGGGAGAAAAGAAACATAACAAGGCCTATGAACATACCAGTGGAATTGACGAGGGTGCTACCACCTTACAGCAGGAATATTCAAGTTGATAGTCTATCAAGTGCTATGGATATGGAGAGGAAAACAATGAACTTACAAACAGCAAGAACAAGAAAAAACAGCAAGAATGTCACAGCAAATGTAAGCATAATGCAAATCCAGCAAACACTGAGAGAGATGGTAATCAGGACTCTGGAAGTAATGTATGTGTTGCAGGATGGATTGCAGGAGAAGAAGCTGATTACTGTATCATTGACTCTGGGGTATCCCAACACATGACCGCCAATCGCGATTTACTTGTAAAGTACAGTAAGTTCTCTGAGCTGGAACCCGTTACCCTTGAAGATGGTCATCCAAATGCAAAGTGGTACAGTTTGGATGCACCCTTTGCTGGATTAAGCATTCTAAAGGCAAAGTCAACTTTTCAAGAATTTGTACTGCCTTGATTATAAAGTCAGCAAACAGGGATCTGGTATCAATTGCCAACGAAACAAGTGCAGAACTAGATTTCTGGCACCAAAAAATCGCACATCTTAATGCTGGTCAAATGAAAACCATGGCTGCCAAGGAGCTTATCACAGGAGCAAACATA
Source organism: Phenganax marumi (assembly GCA_025400095.1). Taxonomy (NCBI): domain Eukaryota; kingdom Metazoa; phylum Cnidaria; class Anthozoa; order Malacalcyonacea; family Clavulariidae; genus Phenganax; species Phenganax marumi. The sequence continues at coordinate 11,418 of JAODVM010433826.1, forward strand.
CCTGGAAGTGGAAAGTCGGACTTCTGCAAATCTTGCACAGAAGGAAAGGCAAATCAAGCACCATTTAAGCCAGTGGAAGGAATCAAGTCCACGAAAAGATACAGCTCATCTACAGTGATGTAGCATGGTGATGAAAAAACAACAGCTTTGGAGGTGCAAAGTATTTTGTTACCTTCATAGATGATTACATTGCAATGTTGCAATGAAGTTTGAGGATGAGAGCAACCAATGCTCAGAAGTAGTGAAGATCAACAATGAAGATTCAAAGGCTGTGAATGAACAGCAGAAAAAGGCAGATGGCCAAGAAGATGCTTCAAAAGAGAAAGAAATCGACCAGTGTACCATCACAACAAGTATGCTGGAAGCATCTTAGCAAAGCACACAGCACTTTATGTAACTTAAGTCAAAGAACCCAGGACGGCAAAGGAAGCCCTCAATTGTGAACAGACAGCAGAGTGGAAAGCATCTACACATGCAGAGTATCAGTCACCACTGGAGAATGAAACACGCAAGTTGGTTGCATTACCACCTGGATGTAAGCCTATCAATTGAAACTGGAAGAATAGAAAGGTTCAAAGGTTGTGTAGTGGCTGAAGGCTTTCTACAGAAACACAGACTTGATTTTGCAGAAACTATCTCCCCAGTGGTTCGTTTTTCATCAGTTCAAGCTCTTTTACCTTTTGGGGTTTCTCAATGAATGTTGATCCATCAAACTGATATAGTCATGCCTTTTCTCAATGGTATACCGGAAAACGAGATCTATATGTGGCAACCTGAATGCGATGTAAAACCAAGAAACGAGGGACTCCTGTGTTACCTCAAGAAATCACTTTATGGACTAAAGTAGAGCTCACATTGTTGGAATAATGCCTTCAAGAATTTATGTTCAGAATAGGATTTGCGAAGAGTTCTGCAGAACCATGCATCTTTATTCGAATATTCTCAGAGATCAATTGGCAATTGTAACTGTTCATGTCGACGAACTTATACTCCTTCAGAAACTGAGGAAGAAAAGATCAAGCTCAAAGCTGATCTAGCAGGTCACTTCAGGATGAAGGGCATGGGTGAACTCCATTATTGCCTGGGAGTTAATGTCGGTATAAAAGATAGTGCATTACAGATCAGCCAAAAACAGTATATCAACAAGATTTTACGAAGGTACAAGTTATAAGATTGTAAAACCGTGTCAACACCAATGGATCCCATCGTCAAGCTAGTGAGCGATGATGGCTATAGTAGACCAGTGGATGCTGTGAAGTACCAGTCTATGGTAGGAAGTTCAATATATACAGCAATAGTTTGTCATCCAGATACTGCCCAGGCAGTCGCAGCATTAGCTAAATACAACTCATCGCCAACAGAAGCACATCTAACAGCTGTCAAACTGGTCTTTCATTACTTGAAAGAACCTGCACACCTACACCTCCGGTACTAAGCAACAAATGCTCACATGGAGGAATCTTCTGACGCACATTGGGCTTCAGACTCTGAGGATCGAAGATCAAATTCTGGGAACATGTTTGACAGTCAGACCACGCCATCAGTTAGACGAGCAAGAAACAGCTAACAGTAGCACTTTCAACAGTGGAATCGGAATGTGTTGCTTACTGCTTGGTGACACAAGAAGCAGCGTGGTTGACACAACTGCCAAAGGACCTAAGAGTCGATTTTCCCAGACCTATGACCATGTATGAGGACAATCAAGCAACAATTGCCATATCAAGAAATCCAGTGGTGCACAAGTAAACAAAGCACATAGAAATAAAGTATCATTTGTGCAGCAGAAAACTCAAGATGGAACTATTAAATTTAAGTACTGCCAACCAATGAAATGATGGCCGATAACTTTACAAAGCCACTACCAAAGGACAGTTTGAGTATTTGCGAAGCAAGCTGGGACTTGTATAAGCTCATTGACATGTTGAGTGAGTTTGCAGGGTAAATTACTCTCAACAGTCAATAAACTTTATATTGTGTATGTTATACTTATACTGCTGGTGCATTGATCCTGCTATGGTAGTATTTTGCGGGATTCTTATATATGTTCATTGGGCATTGCACTTATATTGCCTTTGTATGTGTGTATTTTATAAGTATAACAAAACTTTTGTCAAATAGAAAGCATAAAATGAACAGTGTTATTGGAGGATGCTTCACTATTCAGAACAGAGATTGCACTCAGCAAATGTTTAGAGAGCACAAAATAGACAAAAGCAGCAACTGTAGATAAGCTGCCAGAACATTTTCTCCATTCATTAGACATGAGTGCAGAAAAGTTGAAATATAAAAGACTCACCACTCTGGGAAATTTCGATTTCTGGAAGATGTCCATCTTTTTTGATTTGTTCAATCTGTGATCGAAGTTCTGCAATTTGCTTTAACAGCTTCAATTGTTTAGCATCTCCTCCTTTAAAAACTGCACCATTTGCAGCACTTTTGTCACGAAGTAACAAATAGCTAGGTAGCATGTTAAGGATAAGAGAGTATCTAAACTACTCTTAATGAAAACTTAATATAAAGAACTTTGGAGATTTCAGGATCATTGAACAATTTACAATTCAAAGCAAGGGCTTCATTCTCTAAAATGCCGTTGAAAGTTAGATTCTGTGGTGAAGTTTCAGGATTGAGCATGTGAGGTCGTATTATCTATTATTACAATGGAAGCGATTATAAAATAGCCATCTACTTCTGAGCGGAGTTTGAAAGATCTAATCTGGTGATACGCAGTGACAATATCATACAATTATTGGACAAGGTTGAGCAAAATAGTGTGATTTGTCCCTGGCATTAGTATTTGTAAATTATTGTGGGCACAAGTTTAAAGACAAATCTAGGACAGTCAATGGAAAAATTCTAATGTAATCACACAAATAGAGAACAAATCTCTTTCTGATAGCTCGGCAAAACAAGCCATGTTGATATTTCAAAAAGGAATACAATATTTTTAAATTTAAGCTGATGAACCAGTTTCAAAGTAGGCATGCTCAATGAAGTATTTGCACCAGCTAGTGGCACCTGATCGATATTCACACACAGTTATTTGCAGGTAAATTAACCAATGAAAATTGAGAATACTATAAAGAGAGTGATATTATGTAATTATTCTAAACTAAGAGTGATTTTCATTGATAGGATGACAGAGTGACAAAACCTAGGTAATCATTAAGAAGTAAAAGCAATATATAGCAAGACCAGGTATAAGTATTAGTTTTCATTCACGATGATACGATGATACGCAATGACAAAAATTGAGTAAATATTACAAAGGAAATTATTTTAATTCAAATTAATATCCTTTAAAACCCCGATTCTAACCAACATATTAACCCAAAGCTAACCAATATATCAACCCAAAGCTAACCAACCTACTAACCCACAGCAAACCAACATACTAACCAAAGCTAACCAAGCCACTAACCTCAAGCCAAGCAGCATATTAATACCAACCTAACCAACAACCTAAACCAAAATTAACGAACATACTAACCCTAAGGTAACCAATACACTAACCCAAAGCTACCAATATACTAAGCCAATGTTTTGAGAGAGTTTTCGCGGGTAGTTTTAATTGATTACTTAATACATTTTTACTTTGTATCATCATATCACTGAAAACTATGTGGCTGCCGTTTCTTTAATTAATGGCATTTTAATGCGATATAGATATGGTCAAAAACACAATAGTGAAACAATGGAAGTGTAAGGAATGGCACGAGCAGCCAACCTCAAACGCCACGCTAATGGGGCTTAAAGCAAGAATGTAGTGCCTACCACAGTTATGCAAGGGTCGGGCACAAAAGCAACACAAGCTAACTCTAGTTTTCAAGGGTTTTCTTCTATCTGAAAGAAAGACATTTATTGGAGTTAGTGTTGATAACATTCGACTGTGTGTGCTACAAATTGCTCCAATCTTGTGGTTGAATATAAGTGTCCAATAGAGAATTACCCCTGAAATTGTTGATGGCAATGCTGAAAACAAACTTGTTTTGAAACCTAAACGCCACTACTATGCTCAGGCTCAGTTACAGATGTTTATCGCAAGATCAGGGAGCTGTGACTTCTTGTATGGACTGACCGTGGTGTGAGTCAATGTGCTACATAATGCAGTGTTCCTTGAGGCAACTATGAAAAAACTGCAGCAGTTTTAGATAAACAAGGCAGGTGTATAACAAGTATTGGATTGTGGGACCACTGGTCCCAGAAAATGTTTTAGCGTCCCAGAAAAGTTTCTATCCACCGCAGGAAGAATATTTGACTTGTTTGCATATTTTGAGTTCCCAGAAAATATGTTAAGTTATAGCCTTATAATATTTCAAGTTAGCAGAGCTTCAGCTAAAAATGAGAAATTCCTGTGGTTTACCCTTTTACAATTGGTAGTCATAGATACATATTACAGGTGACAGAACAAAATTAATTAGCTCACGTCATCCATGTTACAACTATTGCTTTCTGAGGTAGCACAGGCCAGCTAAACAGTAACAATAAATCAAAAGAATTTATACATGTAAAGCATATTTACATAAAATATTTATAGTTATATCAATTCCCCAGTATGTTATTTATACTGAATAAATTATCAATGACATAATATTACCTTCTCTTTCAAGTAAACTATTTGAATAGTAAAAAGAGATAGCAATAATTACCAATAAACGTGCTATATTTTAGATATACACCTCAATATTATGAATGTGGTTGTTTTAAACAATATTTTTGACCAATTGCAAATTTATATATACCTTATATAAGCTACAATCAAACACATTATGAGCTCACAGTTTAGTTTTTTGTTATTACTGTTTAGCGCATCCACATTTAAACATGTGATTCAGTATGTAACAATTTGAAAAGAAAACGAAATGATAAACACTCAAAACATAACAGGAAATACAAAACATTTTCTGTCAAGTCAGTGGTTGCAAAACAGAAAATTTGGAAAAGAATTATCAACAGCACCTCCTTGACAAACATCTGCAAGAAAATCCCTAAGACTTGTCACCACATGGCCAAACAAAGATTAGTTTTTTTTGGTGTCCCAAACCACGTGTTAAAAAGACCAATTAGTGAAAAAGTAACATGCAATGAATTTGAGAAAAAAGCAGCCACAACAAGTTTAACACTTTTGAAGATGCTGACAATATTCACGAAGTTCTTGATCAAACTACACTTTCTGTCACCATTGACAGTGAACATAGTTCAGTTCAGCTCCAAACTCCGTCTGATGTTTCAAAAAATTCAACTACAACTTTTAGTGCTCGCTTGGACAAAATTTCTCATGATATATGTGATGCAGAACACAATGTTGAAAAGCTTGTGCAATTCAGTGTAAACAATCAAAGTGCTTCTATTTACAAAATTTCAGTAAAAATCTAAGTACAAAATTTCACCACGAAAAGCGGAAGATATCAGTCTGTCTCCATCATCCCTCCACCGGTTTCAGAGCTTCCTATCAGACAGAATGCAGTACATAAACATGAGGTCTAGCAAATCTGCTCCCCTAAATGTCACACTCCCCTATTGCTGTTCAGAATGTGCAGAAACTACAACTTATTCAAAACTTTGCTGCAAAGATCATAGCCAACACCCACAAGTTTGACCACATCACACCCATGCTCGAAGATTTGAAATGGATACCAGTCGACAGGTTCCTAATGTATCTAAGACTCTCCAGACCTATAAGTGTACGAAGGGGTGATGCCTTGATACTAAAGCCAACAGTTTCAACAACGAGCAAGCATCCATAAATACCCAACTAGACACAATAATGCCTTGGATATTTCAAAAATTTTAGACAAAAACCAATCAGAGGACTTGGCACTTTTGCACAGTCAAATTGTGGAACAGTTCATATGATGATACTAAGTCAATACAACATTTATTTAAGTTGGAACCATGTAGAAGACACGTTTAGCCCATTGGACACTGACCCAACTTCATTTTGAGGGCCATTTTTTTAAATGAGTGTGGGAAATGGCCCTAGCATTGACTGGAATGACACCCAGAATTTCAGGATGTCATAAATTAAAACATAATTTTAATTATACAGTTTTAAATTTGATAAACAGGAGTGACAACAGAGCAACAAAAAGTAAATGTAAAATGGATTAAAAAAAATTTGTTAAACACACAGTACACAATTTTAAAGAGTTGTGTCAACAAGGAAGGCCACCAATACCTTCAAGCAAATACCTTCAGCTTTGGCTAGCAATACTTTCTCTATTTTTTCTTGGCAGTTTCCAACTGGACAGTCAAACCCAAATATACATCGCCAAGACATGGACGAATGGGAAAGTTCACAATATTCAGTATTGTTCATTCCAATACACTTTGCATGAAACCATTCGTTACACAAATCACTGTGAATGGGTTTCTGATTCTGCCGACAACCTTTCAAACAAATGATATATGAATCTTTAACAGGTCCTGGATTTGAAGCCACTTCTCCTGATAGTATCACTAAAAAAGTTCCATAAGCAGCAACATTTGTGATCTTTACCTTAGCCATACATTTTAAGGTTGATGGCAAACAAGATTTACAAACAAACCTTCAAGACAAGCCTGAATTTCAAGTTGGATAGTGCTCAGCATCAAGCCCCTTTGCCAGAAACATACTGTTTATCTTTGTATCTAAAGCATTACTTAGTTTTAGAGTGAATAACCAACTGAATAACCAATGTCAATAATATCCAAGTGAAACAAGACCACCCTCCGAGAAGAACTTTCTGTTTTCCTGGCCATGCCTTTTCTTTCGTTCAAGTAAGTCTTCAACTTGGACAGTTTTAGAGTATGTGAACATGCATATTTTTACTAGCGACTGACAGAAGGATGAGAAATCTAAGACTCACATGGAGCCCGACAAGTAATGGAAGGTTTTTGACTCATGTGGGAGTGTAGATCTTTTTTTCCAGGACAAGGCAAGCAGAAGTGGAGAAGTATAATGAAGTAAAGCAATACATGGAAATTGCATGCTAGTTATTCTGAATCAAACTGACACTGAACTTAGGCGATGCCAGTTTTTTAACATTCAGGTTGATGAAACAACTGACCTTCCTGCCAAAGCCCAGCTCACTGCTATCATTCATTTGGACTGTGGCAGCCAAGTGGTTGAAAAGGTCCTGAAATTTCATAATGTCAGTACTGGCTGGAGTATTAAAGTGGTATTGTGAAAAGCATTTTGAGTAGGCATGGGAATTCTTCAATATCTAAAGTAATGATGCAGACTTATGATGGTGCTGCTGCACTGAATGGCCATCTAAATGCTAACAAAAATATGCACAAGATCACTCATTCTGCACTGCTTAAGCCATCAATGAAAAAGTAACCACATGGGATTTTCAAGGACTTTTGAATGTTGATGACCATGAAAACCAATGCATTCTTCGTAGCAGGTAAGGAATCATCATCATAGCCATGGTATCTTTTACCATTCCATGATATGTGTTTCTTTATTACCATTTAATCAAGCTTGAGAGAGCAAATGACCTCCTCTCCTTTTGCCTTTGCTTCTTTGACTGAAGATTTCAAAGTATTGAAGGCTGTTTTTATGAATTCAGCCTGTGCAGGGACTATCCAAGACCTTCTTTTGATTTGAGACTGGCCGGCAAGAGAAATATAAAATGTTTTCCTTCTATCTATGTCATGTTCACTAAAATGTTCAGAGCAAATGAGTAGACTTTCGTGGATGCCAATCCTTGCAACTTAGATTTTTTATCCACAGCTCTTTTCTTTCTTTGTGAGATGGAAACGTACAATTTACTTCAATACTATGAAAGTCAATTTGTCAACGAGTTGTCGACAAGTCATTTGAATGCCTACCTTAATGTGTTTGATTTTGAGATGCACTATCATCTACAACTTACCAATGAGATGCTCTTGGAAGTTTCCAATTCATGCCAGATTTTTGCTCTGTCATTTCAACCTTTACCCTCTTAACATCTTTTACATTTTCTACAGCCAAAAGCACAGCATTCAGGGCCTCTCAAATCCACCATTTCTCACATACTGAACACAAATTTGGCACCAAGACACCGCTCAAGCCCAACCTTTTGTGCATAGAAACTTTGGTTGCGCACAAAACACGGATATGACAAATATTAAATTTATTTTATCAAGAAAAATACTAAGCTACTGCATATTCAGCGTGAATCAGAAACACTGAAGTGTGTAGGGTTTTAGGATAAATCAGAATTTAATTAAATATAACAATAGAATTTAGAACAGATTCTTAACCATTATTAAATATAGATTCACAGTTCAGTGTTGCAGCATTGCCATTTACATATCAATGGTAACTGCTCAAATAACAGTATTTTGAACGACATGAGTAATACAAGCAGTATCATATTTGCACATAAACTGTTCATTCCAAGCACACATACATTAGTTATGATTCTGTTGCTTTTTAAACATTCAACAGATTTTGGTAGGAGACAATGGATGTTTCACAAAAGACCAAATCTAATTCAAGTTGTTTAACGCCTTTTAGGCAAGTTTTATCATTATTTAGTTGAAAATATAAAGTCTAGTTGCCAATAGTGTTTGGTTACTTGACAGCAAATGTGCTTCACTCCTTCAAACTGGTAAATCCCATCTGCTGAAGTTTCCTTTCTCCATTTGATAGACAAATTGATTAGCACAGTAATGTATAAAACTCAAAAAAAATGTGAAAGCACCTATTCCTTACAACAATCGGTATCTGTAATCAGGTGTCATACCCGACTTTCAGTAAAATACTGGCGACATTTTTGGCAGGGGATTGATCAGTTATATGCGCTATCCAGTCTATTTGTATGTCAATGGTGCTACCTCATTCCTACCACTAGAAGGTATACAACTATACTAAAATTTAGATATAGCTAGTAATTCTGTACTAAACTGAGATTATGATCATAGTGACCCAAAAATCCACCTGATTAAGTTCAATAAATGAATTTCACTCAATTACACTTTTACAAACTTCTAGAGCTGGTACCTATTATTTGTTTTCCAGTCTCTTGCACTACTTCAGTTGCACGATGTTTCCAACCCCCCAACTGACTGCTGAGCATTCGGTTCTTGTTCCACCCTTTAGCTTAAACTTCTTTCTTTCTGCCATTTGCATATCAAAAAACTGGGAAATACTCAACAGAGACCTTGCTTTCAAACTCTACCTTCACAACTCTTTAATTAAGTGACTAAAATTCTATTCCATAGGCAACAACATGTAATTTTCTCTTTACTATGCGTCTTTTTTAAAAACTGTTCAAAATATCATTGATTTACGCATTATACACATTTGATTGTGTTGAACCTTTGGGATAAAAAGTTTCTTCACTTGAGATTATTTGAAAGGAAATGATGCAAACTGTATTAACTGTTTATACATTTGTTAGTATCAAACATTAATTTATCATTTTTAACAAAGTTGCAGATAGCATATAGCGCATATTGAAAATTCACAGAACATTTGTTCTTAAAGGTCATCACACGAATTATTGTCGATTTTTGTTGTTGAATGTAGCTATTCACTTATATTATATAAAGAGTTAATACCATTAGGCCAATTAAAATTACTCCAAGCTGAGTCAGCTGCAGACTGTACTAAGCTAAATATCTGATTACAAGAATCCAGCAAAAACATGCTTTACCAATTTATTTTGCTCTAAAATAAGCTTCCTCACCTTTTCTTTTTGGTAAAATGTCCATAGTTATAAAAATTTTCGGCAAAGAATAACATTAACAGCGATAAACGCACAAACAACATAATTTATTAATACAATTCAGGGTTCGAAATAACGGTTCGTGATTCGTGACTCACAAACTAATTCACGATTTTCACGAGCCGAATGTTGGAAAATTTGTAATAATCACGAATCAACATTTGGTGGTGTGATGTAATTTTTAGCGTCACTTGCGATTGACCGTACAGCAAGAGTTTGTGAAAACTGTATGGTCGATTTGAAAGTGGAAGTTATTGCGGATCAGAGACAACATTTCAGTGAAGAGTTGCAAAGTTCATTGCGAACTTTCCAATTGCGTTTCCAAACTCGGAAGTTGGGCGAGAACGTCGCAGCGATGCTCGCAAATTGCCTTTAAGTTCATCACTTCATTACTGAGTACGGACTGCCACGAGGTTCGTTGCGAAGTGTACGACCTAACTCCGAACTTGGAAATGCCATTAGCAAGTTTGCTATGTACTTCGCAAACGCCCATTGAAAAGTCATCTGAGGCCGGTTGTTCAAAGGTGGGTTAGCAGTTAACCTAGGTTTAAATTTAACCCACGATTTTATAACCCGATCTTGAAGCACTATTTATTTTTTGAAACTTTGAGGGATTAAACTACTCATTAAGGGAAACATTATGAGCAAAAAACTTTTCAAAACTTTTTCTTGAACGAGCTTCAAATTGTGGTTAAAGTGTGACACTAACCCGGGGTTAAGCTAACCCAGCTTTGAACAACCAGCCCCTGAAGTCGACAATCAGTAAATTTGGTTCTACGCAAGCTTATAAATGCGAAAAACGACTGTCATGCTTCCACTTTATTTCAAAAAATTTCCAAATTTCCTTGAAATTTAAAAGAAATTTGCATTTTCGTTGCTCCAAAATCACGAAGCACTTTTTCAGAATTAATTCGAACCCTGCAATTCTGTTCATATTCTGGCCAAGTATCTTGCTGGAGTAATGGCAGATGTGACGCACACATGCTGATAAAGAGCAACGTGATTTTTGCAAGGTGGCCCTTCTGTTAGAGTTATCTATTCTGTAAAAAAACTTTGTCGCCAGAGCTAAGGTTCTTTGATAATTGTACCCCATGTCATTTTCAATAGCTCTGTCCAAACTGTGCTTGTCCCATGTATCAGTATTTGTACACTTATCATGCAGTTAGGCATTCATTTTTAAAGTCAGCTGGACTTGTGAGCTCATTCCCTCATGTCATTCCGACATGGTGTACTTGTGCCACCATGTTCTTCATTGCTCTAAGAATTAATTTCATAAAAAGGATACAGCTTTACATTTCCTTTAATAGTCTGTACATTTCTAAAGAACAAACAAACTTCAGTGCATGGACCTAAGGCATTGTTGGACACTGAACAAGAGATAATTTTGTTGAGCAGTCAACAGGACAAAATGGGTAGTAGTTTAATAAAGCAGAAATTGGGAACTGTCTTTATTTAATTATTGCATGAGGTAATTTTTGATGAAAAAAGAACAAGAGAAGTAAGATTTATGTTTTTTAATAACTTTTCAATAAAATTTTACTAGTTTTATTACAAGGGTAGTACTAATAGTATGTTTCATCATTCAGAGTTTGTTTCAATTGGAAAAACTTGCATAACACCATTTACAAATAATAGCCATTTACCATGACTGATATGCTTTTTCATGCCATAGTTGTTCTACTGATAAACAAACAGAGTTATTGCAATGAAATAAATGTTGCACTCAGAAAGGAGCAACCTAATTTTTGATACATCATATTTTTGTTCAACTTCAACTGAATTATATGAACAGTAATATGTAGATGTGTGATATGAAAATTGTAAGTGCAAATGTGCTCTAAGAAATATATTAGCTTGATATTCCATAAGCCATTTTGGTTTCTTTTGCTTGCTCTACTTTTCAAACTATGAGTCAGAGCATTAATAAATCACTGTTATAGTAAATATCTACTGCCTACCTCAATGAAATACTAATGTTTTAGCGATCATAATACTATATTTATATCAGATATATGCTATGAAATCAAAATAGATATTAAATCTTCAAAACACAACTATTGAACAGCTTCAAAAACAAACAGGCTCAAAACAGGCTTTAAAAAACAACTATTGAACAGGCTCAGTACATGCATAAACTTGCATATCAATACATTTACTGATTTGCAGTCTTCAAATTATGTTTACATCTCATCCAATAACGTAGAACAAATCAAGTACTAAATACCAAAATTTAAGTTAGCATTTCCCAAACACAACTATAAGTCCATTTGAATGCAAGAGTTGCTGATAGTGGGGAACAGCTTTTGTACATTGTTGAAAAAAACACTGATATTTTCCAAGGAAACCCAGTATAATTACTCTGCTGGACTATAGGTTGTTGTTAATCACTATTTGTCACTTTGAAATCTTTAACAACTTTCTGAACAGGCTTTTCTAAGTATAGTCTCCCTAGCCCCATGTAAGGCTAGGTGACATGAACAAACCAAACAGACCAACTAAATATAGAAGCACTGCTTACAGTATAGGATGGATAAACTTATCCATACTTACTTGGTAGAGTGGACATGCTGTATAACGTACATCCATATATCTCTGATGGCAGAAACACGACACAGCCTGAATAGATAACAGAATAACAGACATAAACAGTACTGCCACTGTTAAAACTACGACTGTATGTCAAAGTCATTCTGCATAATTGTGCATAGCAAGCAATTAAATATTTTCTTATTCACGAAAACATACTTAGAAATAACACAAAGAGGGAGTCATTATAATTTAGACAGCAACAAAAAAAGACTTGCAAATTTGTTTCCTTTGTTCTGCAGGAAACAATAAATTCCCTCCCTCTATACTTCCATCCGAAAATTTTTAATGAGGTTACGCAGTAACCAAGGTTAACAGCCTAGGAACCGCGCACAGCCTGGGCTAAATCTAGTATCAGGAACTAAATCTAAGGTAAAACTAAAGCAGAAACTAAATCTAGTATCATGACAGGATATAGGCGGCGGCCGGATTGGCCTGGAGCTCATTAGCTATCGAATAGCCAAGCAGTGAGCTCTACCACTGAGTTAGTGTATCGTGAAAGAAAATTTTTTTTGTTTTCCGAATTGTTTGAAAACATTATGAATTCCGAACACGAGTTACCGGAAGTGAATGGAGCATCGACATCAGTAGTGGATTGGGAAGCAGCCTTCAAGTCCCCGGCCTTCGTGACAGGCATCCAAATGGCAGTGGACAAGGCACTCGACTCACAAGAACGAGAAAAGTCACACGAAGACGAAGTCACGGCGTTGGAATCACTCGGCGAGAATACTCAGCCCAGGTTGGTGGTAAGCGCTGCAAGCGAAGGAACATCAGGTACGTTAACTGCACCTTCCTTTATGTGTCTCTCGGGGTCGACGTCCCTGCCACAATCGAGTACTACCATATTGCCTGTATGTTCTGTTGCTCGCACAACTGTCACCGATTCCCTGTTCTCGTCTGCCTTAATTTCGGTAACTACTGGGGGCCTCCATCAAGCATTTATTTTGGGACCAGGCCGCCCACCTATCCCGCAAAAATCGGTCACTCAAATCTTAGCATATAAGTTTATTGAAATGCTTGAGCTCACCCCGGAAAGCTTGGAAAACCCACGAAACGAGGTCCCATCTTTTGTGATTGAAGGGCGCTCTCTTGTGGCGGAAGAAAGGCGAAGCATTAGACATTTTGACTTGGGTAGAGTGCTTTACCAGCTACACGGCAGTTATCACAGCGTTTATACCAGAAAGAGCATGCGATTTATTGGCCTATATGGCCCTGATCATTCGCATGGCTAAACAATTTCCAGGACGGTCCCGGTATAATTACGATCGTGCGTATCGCCTAGATGCAGCTGCCTCCAAATTTGTACCATTACCATACTTCTGTAGAAGTTAAAACCACGCCGCAGCGTTCCGTTAGTTATTGCGAACCTTGGGGTGACCAAAATGCAGCAATCATTTGCACATCGTGGAATTCGGGCGCATGCAGTAGTCCGCGCGAGTATTGTAGATTTCGCCACCAATGCGATCAAAACGGGTGCGGTGGCCCGCACCGCAGGATCCATTGCCGAGATTTCATGCGCAAACGAGGGCGTAGTCCTAGCCGGGAGCCTCACCGTAGGCAACACGCAAAACACGATTAGCGACGTTGCATTTGTTGGTAACATTAGAGATCAAAATCCTGTTAATTGCTTATCTCAAACCAACATGTGTTTACCAAGGGCTTGCCAAGTTTCTCCAATCAAAGTAGACAATTTAATGATTCAATTATGTAGTCATCGAGATCGGCACAAAGTAGATTATATGTTAAACGGTTTGCGCAATGGTTTTCGCTTGGGGTTCCATTCAGAAGCAGCGAATCTTAAACCTGCGCGGGCTAACATCCCTCTATCATTAGCAAGTATTTAGCAAAAGAAGTTTCGCTAGGACGCGTTTTTGGACCAACATGACACCACCTTTACCCCATTTGCATGTAAGTAGTTTAGGCGTTATACCCAAAAAAGACGGCGGGTGGCGCTTAATCCTTGACTTGTCTTTTCCCTTTGGCCATAGCGTAAACGATGGTATATTGAAAGAAGAGTTCACACTTACTTACAGCAAAGTGTCTGATGCAATTTCCTTAATTACAAAAGCTGGACGTGGCGCTTTAATGGGAAAAGTCGACATTAAAAGCGCTTATCGCATAATTCCAGTGCATCCGGATGATCGTTTTCTTTTAGGCATGTTTTGGCAAGGAAGTTATTTCATCGATTTAGCCCTACCTTTTGGCTTACGTTCCGCCCCCGCAATTTTTAATACTATGGCGGATTTATTTCATTGGATTTTAGTTCACAATTACGAAGTTCTCGATCTTCTACACTACCTGGATGATTACTTTATGCTAGGCCCACATAATTCTAATATTTGTGCAAACCGTCTAACAGCAATTAATCAGTCTGCACGTGAATTGGGAATACCTTTGTCCCCGGAAAAGTGCATTGGCCCCACCACCTGCCTAATTTTTCTCGGCATTGAACTAGATTCAGCCAAAATGACGGCCCGGTTACCCACGGACAAACACTCCGAAATCATTCAACTTCTCAATGAATGGGCGCCCAAACGTTGGTGTAGACTAAAAGAGTTGCAATCACTAGTCAGTAAATTGAGTCACGCATGCTCTGTTGTTCCACAGGGGCATGCATTCGTGCGTCACTTGCTCGACCTATTAAAAGGACACTCGAGTAAGGGATCCCAGTTCATACGCTTGAATAAGGAGTGCAAATTAGACATAGACTGGTGGTGTCTATTTCTGCCTACATGGGACTGGATCATCTCATCAAAACTATGGGGAGATGGTTTAGTAATGCGTATCAACTGTATATACAGACACATTATCGTATTATAGAAATGGTCCCGGCCCGTATAGTTTGTAATCAGTCGAATTAGTATTTACAGTGCCTATCATAACATTCTCAATGTTGTGGTCGTCTCTAATTCTTTATCGCGCGGCTTGTATTAGCAAATAATCATGGCCCGAACACGCCAATACCCAACGACTAAAAGGAAGTCTTAGCTAATCAGTCACCAACTTAACTTAGCCATGGGGCGTAGCCCCATCACGATTTCTCTGGTGGCAGAGCAAAAGCAACCGTGCGATTTCATTGAGAAGGTTCTAACGACAAAACCTAGCCAAGGCGTATGGGCGTCTTCCTCATTTTACAACAGCGCAACCTAGCAAAGGAGGTGGTCCTATGGTAAATTCACAGCGACCAAGCTTAGCAACAGGGTGTGGTCCCTTGCTAATTCTACAGCAGCACAGTTTAGCAATGAGGTGTGGTCCCCTTGCTAATTTTACAGCAGCACAGCTTAGCAATGGGGTGTGGTCCCCTTGCTAATTTTACAGCAGCACAGCTTAGCAGTGGGGTGTGGTCCCCTTGGTAATACTACAGCAGCACAGCTTAGCAACGGGGTGCAGTTCCCTTGCTAATTTATGGCAGCCCAGCTTAGCACTGGGGTGTGGTTCCCTTGCTAATTTCACGGCTGCACAACTTAGCGATGGGGTGTGGTCCCTTTGCTAATACTAGTGAGGCACCGCTTAGCAATGGGGTGTGGTTCCCTTGCTAATTCATGGCAGCACAGCTTAGCAATGGGTGCGGTCCCTTTGCTAAATCTACAGCAGCACAACTTAGCAGTGGGGTATGGTCCCGTTGCTAATTTTACAGCAGCACAGCTTAGCAATGGGGTGTGGTCCCCTTGCTAATTCTACAGCAGCACAGCTTAACAGTGGGGTGTGGTCCCATTGCTAATAGTCACGCAACGGTATATCAGCATCGCGCATGGGTCTGGTACCAGTGCTCAGTAATGATGGTACAAAGTCAGCGCAGGGAGTAATCGTGGGGGCTCAGCCTCGCGATAAGTAACACCCGTGTGGATGTGGGCTCGACAACTCGGGGAAAGAGGTCTCTAGGTTACTTGGAGTGGTGATGTTCGAGTGCAACGTCACTTTGGTAGTCAGGTCCTGTTTGTGGATTCGCATGGGTAGGGACCTGAATCCAAGTAACTAGGGAGTCTGGAAACGATACCAGGTAACGTCTGCACCTACCCATCGACACAGGTAAGTATAGTGACGACGGATGTTAAAGGTCTTTAATACTATGAAAAGAATATTTTGCCATTAACTTCATTATATTGCACAAATATTATATCTACTTGCTGTAATTATATACCCAACTCAAGTCTACTAATATGTACTTGAGTACATCTGTACTTCATCTGACGGTCAGGGCTGTGGCTGCTCTCAAATTTTGATTAAAGAAATTTGTTGCTTAGTACATTGCAGTGTGTACTAAACAATCATGACTTGTATGGCCAATAGAATTATCATATAAGCCATCAAGTCTCTCCTCGACGACTTATATAAGATAGAGTGAGTAACAAATTGGGGTGTACTGGGTGCCATTACCAATCAAGATTCAAGATGTGAAACAAGAATATACATAAATGACAGAACATGCTCTTTGCTGACACTTCACCCAGCTACACCAGAGTTTGCTATTTGATATTGTTTTTCATGTATGAAGTAATAGTTTGTTTAACAATGATGGGCGATGAGTGGCAGTGATTTTGACAAATATGGCATCTGTGAGGACCAAAGACACGTACATGCATGTACACGCATGCACGCACACATTTTAATAATAACAATTAATGCTTTCTTGCTAGAAGAAAACCTGCAAGGAGTTGATATTCACACTACAATTGTAAAAACGACTCAGTCCTAGCCCAAGAACCGAAAGACTATGTATCTTTTGGAAATAAGTGGGGTCCCGATGACCGCAGAAGCCTGCATACCACCTAACACATCTGGAACACCCAATTCCCTCAAAAACCCGTACAACCTTCTAAACACAATACCCAAACAACCAACTACTAATGCAACAACTTTCGTCGATACCCGAAGTAACTATCCGATCTCCTTAGCCACAGGAGAGTATTTGACACTTTTCCCATCCTCTGTAGCATCCACATTTTTATTCCATGGTTCTACAAAAGAAACAAAGATCCATTCCCCAGTAACACAATTCACCATGGTAACGTCTGGACAATTACGTTACATCGTCTGTGTTGTTGACTCTCCTATCCCACCAGATCTACACATTCTCATCATTCAACACCCTAACTTTATCCAGGACCTCCTTGTACCATACATCAGCTCTCTTCACTTCATAGTTTTGACACAGCTCCAAAAATACACCCTCAATCCCATCCAATAATGCCTACTCGACTACTCTCTTTAGGCTAATACACTACAACCACTGGCTAAGTGGTCCACTGACTCCGCCTCCTTTCCACAAACCCTGCCGTTTGGGTCAACATTGTCTTTTTCAATAGTTGCGTGAAACAACCTTTTCTACAAAGCTTGCTCTTGAGCAGCAAGTACATACCCCTCTGTACTTTTCCCAAATATCTTGCTCTAAGCCACTGCCATGACCTCTTGTCAGCCACCCCAGAACACCCCTCATGAACTTTCTATCCACTCACCTCTCCACAAAACACTGTTACCTTTCTTGCTGCACCTACAGTACTTCTTGTACTCATTCTTCATCTCCCCCACTTGTACTCCCTCACCAACCACCATCAGCATCCACTAGTCATTTTTCTTGAAATACTCAAACAAGACAAACTCCTCCTCTCTCACACAATCAAGCGCACTGACCAGTCCCCTCCCATAATTCTTCCTCTTCATGTATAATGTTGCAATACTCCCTTTCTTCTGAAATGCTTGAAACATTGTCAACTGTTTCCTTCTTTTCACATCCATTGCTTTCAACTCTCGATCACTCCAATCCAAAATCCCAGCACTATGTCTCACCACACCTATAGCCCATGCATTTATTGTCCTAATTAAATTCCCACCATATAGCTTTGACTTTGCCACCACTTTCACCCTTCTCATATACACTTGCCTCCATCACAGTCTTCCATTGCCCCATACCACCACATAATAAACCCTTCAAATTGTCTTTCACATATACCACCTCCAACATTTCAACAATCCATGAATGCAGCACCACATTACAAGCCTTACAATAATCTATCCACCCCATTGTCAAGCACGTTTTCTTTACTTGTACTAGCCACTGTTCCCTTGGCACGATCTTTCTGTATTGACACTGTCCTCCATTTTACCCTACTCTCAGGCACCTGCCACTATCCAAACATCACTGTAAACTCTTAGTCACTACACCATGCAGTGATCAAAAAACCAAAATCCTCTCACACCATCAAGCCCTGGCACCTTCCAATTCACCATCTTCCAAATACCAGTCTCCACATCCGCAGAGTTTATCTTAACCTCTCCTTGCTTCTCCACATGACACATATTCCTCCTCACTTCGCGCAACCAACTGGTTTCCTCCTGGTGCCTCAAACAACTGACCAATTCCATTCCAGAATCTTGTAGATTCCATTGCATTTGGTGCTTTGGCCGGCCCCAAGTTGGAACTCTGCCACCTAACTCCTTGTACAGTTGCCTTGGTTATTCTTGAAAAAGTTGGTCCGTCTAACATTGCTACATCTGTCCACATAACAGCAAATCTTCACGCTCCCAGACTGGATCTTACATTAAACAAACAAGCCACTGCAACAGTCCCCTACTCAACAAAATGATATTTCCTGTTCAGTCAATCCATGACTTTCTCCCCAAGAATAGCCCCTTCCTCATCTCCTCAACCCTTGCCAATCTTTCTGCCACTCACCTATTAGAGACCACTTTCATCTTTTCAGAGACATCCTTCTCTTCATCACTTGCCACTCTTAGACCATTTTCTCCAAGAAATGTAACCAACCTCTCTACAACTATCTTTATTTCTCTATCACTACAAGCAATGGTCTCACTTTCTCATTAATACCAACCTCAACAAACTCAAACTCAATCTCACTCTGCGACTCCATCACTTCCCCTGTTCTGTCCACACTAATTATCACTTGCCTCCACCCCACATGCCCTATTTTACTGGCCTCATTCCCGGCTGAAGGACAAAGACAGTCGCTAACAGTCCCTGCTCAGAAATGGTGATCCTGGGCAGTATTTAGTAGGATATGGATCCTACATACCAGGCAGCAAAGGATGGATTGCAATTCCTAGTGTAGCTCATAATTTATTACCATGTAATTATGTCTTCAAATAGATATGAAATAACAGCGTAAATGGTACAGAAACCAGTACCACACTCAGTGTGGGTGCACAAGTGGCAGCCAGTCCCAAGTCATCAGAATATTAATACTAAATATTCAAGAATAAAATGGACCAAAGAATATGACAAACATGCAATGAAATGCTATCTGGTGAGCGAACCCAGTAGAAGAGGCTTCAGAAAGACAATGCACAATACCTGGAAAGACATTGGCATTTTTGAGTTGTTGGAACAAAAGTTTGCTGGGCAAGTATTAGCTATTCAGAGAAATGGTTGGTTATCTGAAAATGAAATAGAGGAACTAAGGACGAAAATAGGCAAGCCAGAATCTAGAGATGAACAGTTGGAAAGATCCCCACAAGATGACAGTAGACAGCCTACAACACCTGAGAGCAGCATGATAGAGAATGGGAGAGATGAATTGATTGAGAAAATGCAAAAGGATAATCTTGGAATGGATGAAATTAAAGTATTGGATATATTCTTAGAAGAATTAAAAGGCAAAACGACACCAGCCACCAAATGTGAGAGTTTTGAATGAAAGCAAGTAAAAACGTGACAAAAAAGGTTGAAAAAGTGATTAAATATTTGGATGCAAACAATCTAGAGCAAACGAACAACTAGATTAAAGCAACAGCAAATGAGGTTGGAAAGTTTCTTGGGATGAGAAAGAATGACAAATCCAACAAGAAGGAAGCTTGGTGGAAAAGACAACTGGAAAACCAGATTAAAGAAACAAGGAAAATTTTATTAGGCTAGAATATTTTAAAAAAGGGAAAGTAGTTCAAGACTATATTCTTAATCGATTAAGGAAAAAGTGCAATATTCATAGAAAAGGTCTGAACGTCACGATTGAGAATTTAAAACAATGTATTACAGCAAAAGCAGCTAAAATCAAGAGATATGAGAGTAGAATAAACCAATATCAGCAAAATTGATTGTTCCAGAATAATCAGAAATGATTATTTGAGAAACTAGAAGGCATGGAGAAAGAACACAATATCATACCTGATGCAGAAGAAAGCATAATATTTTGGAATAATATCTGGAGTAAAACTGTGGAACATGATGACAGGGCAGCAAGGATTAAAGAAGTAGAGAAAAAAGACGACAGAACGCAGGAACAGAAAGACATAATATCATCTGAATTGACTGCGAAAGAAGCAAAGGTTGGCCAAACTTTTCAATGAGCGTATTCGTCATTGCAATATACCTACATGGCTTGCAAAAGGAGTGATAGTGCTTATATTCATGGATAAAAAAAGGGAGCTGTAGTATCCAACTTCAGACCTATCACATGCTTACCGCTAATGTGGAAATTATTAACTGGAATGCTATCTGAAGAAACGTACAAGCACCTTGTGGAGAGAAAGCTTCTTCCTGATGAACAGAAAGGCTGTCGAAAACAATCAAGGGGGACAAAAGATCAGCTCCTAATTGATAAGACGACTCTCAGAAACTGTAACAGAAGACAAACTGGAATTGCAATGGAGTGGATAGATTATAAGAAAGCATATGACATGATGCCCTATTCATGGATTCTGAAATGCTTGAACATGTTAAAAGTTGCCCCAGTTAAATTGTATAAGTTAGACACAACAATGTTCAATTTAAAAGAGTCCAGATTAATTTTTTTCAACATCTGAAATTGAATTTCATTCTTTCTAAAATTGGGGCATGGTATAGCCAACTTCCACTCAACAAAACAATGATCTGGTAATAATAGAGCGGGCATTATCTCATCAATTAAAATATCATTGGATGATTTATAATAAGATCCAATGTATGGCTGGAACAGAGTTGGAATAATTAAGTACCATGTGAGACGAAAAGTTTCTAATATCATCATAAATTTCTTAGTATCATAACCTTCTGTCTTATCAAGGTGAAAGTTAAAATCTCCAGTAATTAATATTTTTCAGGGCACATAATAGTACTTTCAAGAAAGGAAGAAAACTCTTGAAAAACCAAAATTGAGTCAAGTATATAATTAAATACTGTTAAATTGAGTGTTTTGAAACATAATTGCTATCACAGCAATATTTTTAGCAAGTTGGCTATTTGAAATTTGGGGCCCAGAAACTTATTTTCAATGCCCACCTCACTAAGCTAAAACAAATAGCATGTCGTTAAAGACTAAACAATGCTGAATTCAAATCTGCAAAGTTCCTGCGGGTGTCGCCTGCAATTTTTTTGATAATTTCCAATAAAAATCTTAAAATGTTTCGGTTTGGCAAGAATGCTTCATAAAACAGAATACCTCAAAAGGCATAAATGTAGAACCAGTCCTACACGTCATAGTAATATCACATAAGTAAACTTACTTCCGCTTCAGGTTGAAGTACGAGATTTAAGATATGAAATAAACAACATCATGGCAAAATGTTATGCAAGTATGGAGTGGAAAAAATCTTCATGTATTGTTCATTCGTGCAATGTTGCAAAAAAAGATCTAAAAATTTTACTTCTGTTACGCTAGCAAAATTTTTAAATTGCCAGAAAATATGGCTGTCATTAAATGGAAATCAAACTGATGTAGCTGTGAAGTCACTCCTTAAATTTTCAGATATGGATAAAGTTGCATTTAACAGTGAAGGTAGAATTCCTCCAGATATAAAGTAGCACATCCAATGTTATCAAAAGTTTAAGGATAAAAGAAAAGATTGAGAGAGCACAACGCTTAAGTGGCGCAACAACAGTTACACTTTGTAGAAGAAAATGACAGTGAACCTAGAGCAAAAAGGATCAGATCTGAGATATAGAAATTCATGATAAAACGTTACTCTACACAAGTACTAAATTATGTAACATAAAATTATTGCTATTAAATAGAGAGCAACAGAGGAAATTTCACAGACACGTAGTAGTCTTAAACCACATGGCTCCACAACTGGCTCAAAATCAACCAATGTCCTACCAAGAGTATGTCTTATATGCAAAAAGAAAGAACTAACATACACTTGTTCAGTATGTTAAAAGATGAAAAATATTCTTACAAAATATACACACTAGTGGCAAATGCATCAGTGGTGTGTGGGTTCGATGGTGTTTACAAAGGACTCACTTGATTGCAATTCACTTATCATCCAATATGCATCACCATGGCAACATCTCCACCATATGATCCCTAAGAATTGTACACCAGATAGCGAGTATACTGCAAATACTATGGAGTGTATACTGACATCACTATAGTGCATTGAATGGTTCTACATTTACGCCTTTTGAGGTATTTTGTTTTAGGAAGCGTTCTTGCCAAAGCCGAACATTTTAAAATTTTTATTGCAAATTATCAAAAAAGCTGCATGTGACACCCACGGGAACTTTGCAGATTTGAATTCAGCATTATTTAATCTATAACAATGCGTCATTTTTTATTAGTTTAGTAGAATGGGCAACGAAGGTACACTTTTTAAGCAATAGCTGATGGCCTATGTATGCAGTCAAAACAGAAACGCGTATGCCAGTAGTGAGAAAAATACTAGGTACTAAAATCAAGAGAACTGTAAGGATGTCTTGCTTGAAACTCATTTGTATAGAATTCTATGCTTTTGTGTTTGTTTTCATGGAATTATCCATGAGTCACCAGGTACATGCAGTTCTGTTTTATAAATATAAACTAAAGGAAACTTTTGAGCAGGAATTAAACTAAAAGCAATATCAATGCAAATAATGCATGCATGTTCTACAAAAATGTACCTGCTGGAAATTTTTAACAGTTTAGTAACAATATCAACACATCAGCTGCGTCGGTTTCATTCAAAGTTCCATCATTCTTTGAATTTGTTTCGCTTCAGGCTTCAACTTTTATATGGTTACACTAACTGCCTCAGAGCCTTCGTGGTGTATCGTAGGTCACATCTCATGGACTGTTCCATGTTAAAATATGTTATGTTGATTTTTTATTTCAGTGGCATTGCCTTTAAAGCTAATTCTAATTGGGTCTCCTCTTCTTTTTCTGTACATGGTTTGCCATGAAATTCAAAGTCACAGCTACTTGATATGGCAGACCTTGTAGGTAATGAAGTGTCAGGAGAGCATATTCCACATGTTGCATTTCAAGCACGCTTTTTGCAGGATTTCTACAACCACATCACTGTTTTGACTGTGGCAAACATTGATGCTGTTCTCAATAATGAAGACCAGCTCTTAAAATAATGTACAAGGTAGTCAGGACCACCTGTTCTCAGTTTGGGACTGCCGTGTTTCCTTTGAACTACTTCAGGTGGATCGTTGGCTTTTCATTTCATTTTCGAGTTTCTTCAGGATGGTTTCTTCTTGACTGAGCTCTTGATTTAACTTCTTATAATTCATTTGGCAGGTACGGAATTTTTCATATCCATGCTAAAAAACATCTGAGCGTACTTCTAAATTACAATTCCAAACAGTGTGATCCAATTCTAAGTGGTAATTGCCGCAAACTGTTAATTCTCCCTGTATTGTTGCAGATTTGGCTTGAGAAAGTTTCTCATTGTTCTCGTTTATGTCTATTTTAAGCAGAGCGGCTTTTTGACTTTGAGTTTCGACATCATTCTCCAATTTTTTGCGTCCTTCTAATGGCGACAGATCCATCATTGCAGGATGCGAATGCACCTGACCATCAAACCACACTGTCAACTTTTGAACCTACTGTGTAAGGAGTTGCTCACTCTGTTACTGAAATCATGTCACTTTTGGCCAATATTGGTTGTTCTCATTGGACCTTAGCATCAAAGACCAGGTGGTTTCCACACTGCCAAACAACTAGTATACTGGCTGGAAAGTCCAACTCTGATACTTCTAAGTGAATCTTGGAGTAGCTGCAATCTTCTAGTTCATGTCCAGACTTTGACATTTCCTTGAATATTTCTGTAACATATTCATAGGTCATGCTAATCAGTGTATATAAATACTTGCGATCAAAGAGAGTTTCAGTGTTCTAGCTGGTACCTGAGAATAGTATAAAGTGGTGCCAGGAATAGGATCATTTTCAGCAGCGAGATGAATGATCTAAGAGAACCAGGCAAGCTCAATTTTGAATCAACCAACTTGCTTCAAGCTTGGGCAATATGGAAGCAAAGTATGCAGTATTATCCAGTTGCAAAATGCCAGGACAGAGGTGAAGACAAGAGAGTCGCAATTTTCATGAGCATGATTGGCCTACAACAAGGTATCACAGAAACATTCGAACGCGAAATAGACAAAGATAGTGTGGAAAAAGTTACAGTGCAAATGCTATTTCAGATGTTCAAACAGTACTGCAAACCAAGAAAAATCTGATCATTGACCAACATTGATATTTTTTTACAATTGACTAATATGTGTCTGAACTTAAGACTTTGGCCGCAACCTAAAAATGGGGCAACATTAAAGACAATTTAATTTGCAGTAGAATCATAAGTGGCATTGTTTCGACCATAGGCAGAGAAACGCTTCTTCAAGAACCTGAATTAAAACTCACTCAAGCAATTGAAATACGTCAAGCGGACAAACTGTAGTCACTGCAATTAAAGTTATTCAACAACAATAAAGAGGTCGGCTCAATCAAGAAACGACTGCAGCCACGATGGAAGCACATACCAAAACACATCCTGAAAAGCCAGCAAGAAGACAGAAAGCTAAGCAAGACCGAGACAAAAGAAAGACCTGGAAGATATGTACGAAATGTAGAAACAAGCATTCAAAGCAAAGGTGCCCAATGTTTGACCAGCAGTGTAAATCACCGAAGCGGAAAATTAAACGCTATTGAGACAAAAGGCCCAAAACTCGAAGAAACCAGTGAGGATTTCCTGTTTCTTGACACAATAAAGGCTGTCGTGGATGAAACAAGAACGCAAGGTGAAAATCAAGCAGAGTATGCAATACTTTGTGTAAAAAACATCAAAGTTAAGCTGAAACTAGACACTGGAGCAGAAGCAAATATTATTCCAGCCAAGACCTATAGAACCCTAGCAAGTACCACAAGAATACCAGTAAGAAAACCAACAGTCTATCTCATTGTGTACAATGGCAAGCTGGTCCCTGTGAAAGCTGTATGCAACCTGCAGCGCAAATATCAAGGAGAAGAGTATGATTTGGAATTCTACATATCTGAAGCACCCAGCAAGCCAGTGCTCAGCATAGCAGCCTGCAAAACAATGAACCTGATCAAATTCACTCAAGGATTGAAACCAGAAGCAGCTGACGATAGCTTATCAAGATAAACATGGCAAGATGTGGAAGACAAATACTCAGAACAAGTTCAAACAGAATACCTTGCAGTATTTTCTGGTCTCAGTTGCCTTTCAAGGCCATATCACATGTAAGTAGATTCCAAGGTGGACCCGGTCATACATCCACCGCGTAAAGTTTTACACCCTCTTAGAGATCAACTGACCGAAACCTTGGAAGAGCTGGTCAAGCAAGGAATTCTGAAAAAGGTCGATGGTCCATTTGATTGTGTCAACTCATTGGTAGCAGTCCAGAAAAGATGGAAGTCTGCGCATTTGCATCGATCCCAAGGACTCAATCAAGCTTTGAAAAATGAACATTGTCAACTTCCAACAATCAAAATTACTGCTTGAATGCCAGGCGCATGTTTCTTCATGCTAGATGCAAGATCAGGTTTTTGGCAGATATCCCTGGACAAAGAAAGCTCTAACTTCACTACTTTCAATACACCTTTCAGATGTTTCGGTTTTCCATGCATGCCATTTGGAATCTGAAGTGCTCAAGAGGTATTTCGCAAATGAATACATGAAATTTTCAAAGATATTGATATTGACGACATTCTTGTGTGAGGTAAGACGCTTCAAGAACATAATGAGTGCCTTAAGGCAATGTTGGACTGAGCTAGGGAATGCAATCTCAAGTTCAAGCTAGAGAAATGTTGCTTCAGAACGACAAGTGTGGTCTACATTAGACTTATATAATCTTGTATAAACGACGTTTATAAATTATTTTCTAGCTAAAGCATCTCTTTATTGCCATGATATCGGACATACACATTTATTATTACAATTGGATTCAAATCTTGCTCCGTCCATCAAAGCTGTAATAGCGCTGAATTGGCATAGAGAATGCCTCGAATGGCAAACTGCCATACTGCACACCCTTATATACTGTCGTCCTTTGTCTTCTGGGATAAACACACAATACACTCTATATTAATATTCATCGCGTAGCGCTGTAAAGAACTTCGTATAATTTTGTTTTCATCAAGTAGTGGTAGTATCGCAGGCGCAAGTACTGATAGCATCGTAGGCGCATGCATAATAAGTACGTAAGAAGAACGTTTACTTTAATATAAAAGGAACAACACTATATTGTAGTTAAAGTTAGTTTTCGAGTCGTATTAAACGTTTTTATAAGCGCTAAAAAATACATATAAGCTCACCCTGGAAAGTATCAAACTGGATCCACAGAAAGTAGAGGCAATTGTGAACATGCCTGAAGCAGAAGACAAGAAGGCAGTTCAAAGGCATCTCGGCATGGTGAATTATGTGGGCAAATTCATACCGAACCTGTCAGAGATCATTGCACCTCTACGACAATTGCTCAAAAAGGAAGTGGCGTGGCATTGAGCAGACAGACATGCATATGCTTTCAAAGAGATCCTGGAGTCTTGGCCTACTGTGATGCGATGAAACCAGTCAGGCTTCAAGTTGATACGTCAAAATCTGGATTAGGGTCAGTACTTATACAATCAAACATGCCTGTTGCATATGCTTCGAGATCTCTGACAGAGGCAGAGACAAGATATGCTCAGATAGAGAAAGAGCTTTTGGCAGTCATGTTTGGGTGCAACTGTTTCTCTATCAGTACATCCTTGGCAAGCACATTATAGTCGATTCAGATCATCAACTGCACAGAGCCATTATGAAGAAACTGTTCGATAAATCACCACTCCATTTGTAAAGAACGCTAATATGCAAGTCGCTTATATGTTAAAGTCGTTTATATGCAAACATTTCAGAAATTGAAAACCAAACCTTAAAAAAACTTTTTTTAGTCTGGTTACATGCAAATCGCTCATATGCAAAAGTCTGTTACCGCGAAAGAAAAAATCAAAATTTAGCAATCAAAGCCGCTTATATGCAAAAATATTTTGCGAAAATATAAACTTCACAAAATGTTTTCTAACATTCTTTCACACTGAGTCATCTTGTCAGCATATACGATTGACACTAAATTGTTTCCAATTGTCACCGGTCTTTGTTTCTTGGCTTAAATCAATCGCCTATTTCGTAAAACATGTAAATCTTTGCGCTGGAATATAGTATTGCTAGAGAAACTGGTGTCACGCCGTTTTGTTTAGTTATTTTTTGTACTACACCAATTGCCAATGACTTTTATTTGCTGCATGGTCTGGGACCAAAAATCCGCTTAGATGCAAATTTTGCTCATATGCAAAAATCTTGGTGTCAAAAAATATTTGCACATAACCAGCAGCGACTGTGTTAAAGCTACAGCGTTTCGATGTGGAGGTAAAATATAGACCTGGAAAGGAACTATATTTAGCAGGCACGTTTTCAAGAGCACATCTACCGAACTGCAAATCTGAAGAAGAGACCCTCGATCTGGATTATGAAGCAATTTCCATGATCTCAATGGTCCCTGTATCAGATGACAAATTGAGGGAGATTAAAAAAGAGAGGAAGAAAGATGGGACAATGCAAACCCTAATAAAGATGATCAACGATGGCTGGCCAAGTCACAAAGATAGTCTACCACGTTTTCTAAAACCACTCTGGAATTACAGAAAAGAACAGACGGTAATTGGAGGCGTGGTATTTCAGGGTAAAAAGATATTCACTCCACCCTTGTTACGAGAAAGTGTCCTGATAAAAATCCATCAAAGTCACATGGGTATCGAGAGAAGCAAACAGCATGCACATGAATTGATATATTAGCCAGGCACAAACAAAGAGATTGAGAGAGTCATCAAGAGGTGTTCTGTCTGTGCCAAGTACAGATGCAGTAATCAGAAAGAGCCCATACTGCCGCATGCAATTCCCAAATACGTGTAGCAGATTTTAACAACAGACATATTCTACTGGAACAGTGATGGTTACTTTCTATTGTTGTCCACTATTATAGCAGATTCTGGGAGATGTTCAAAGTCTCAAACACAAGGAGCTCTAATAGTTAAGATGAAACCCTCCACAAGATGTGGGATACCAGAAATCGTTAAGTCCAATTATGTCCTACAGTACTCATCCAGAGAGTTTGCTGAATTCGCAAAGACATGGGTTTTTGAACACATAACTTCAAGCCCTGCTTACTCACAGTCGAACGGTCTAGCAGAGAAAATGGTTGAAACAGTGAAATGAACTTTAACAAAAGCTCGAAGGGACAATCAAGACAGAACCTTGGCCATATTGGAGCAAAGAAATACACCAATCAACAACATAGGATCACCAGCAAGATTAACCATGGGAAGAAGACTTCGGTCAAATACACCATCCTCGACTGATCAACTAGATCCAAAAACAGTGAACCCAGAAATCGTTCATATAAGGCTTGACCAAAACCAAGCGTAACAAGAGGACTACTACAGATCGTCAAGACCACTTGAAAATTTATCTGAAGGTGATGATGTCTGCATCCAACAAGAGGAAAAATGGAAACTAGCCATCATTATGAACAAAGATGATACTCCAAGAAGTCTCAATGTCTGGACAGCAGAAAGCGCAGAATATCGGAGAAATAGGATACATTTGAGGAAACTCATGAGCAGCTTCACATTCATCATGTCCCGAGAAATCAAATGAAAGCCCATTAACGAAAGAATTGAACATGACCTCGTCAATCAGAGATGAACAATTACAATGCCAAGAAGCAAGAGAACATAACCAAGAAATTCCAAGTTCCACTGATGTATGTAACAGCATCACTAGTCAAAACAAGATGTGGACAAGTTATAAGGAAGCCAACATGTTATAAAGACTATGTTTGTGGTTTTCAGTATGGTGATATAGACTTTTAATGAACACTCAAGTTTCTTTGTACTGAACACTTGTTGATTGAACTAATTGAATTTTGACATATAATTTTCAAAGACGACAAAAAACTTGCACAAAAGTACTAATAGAACTTTATTTTTAGCAAAATATATAGAAGCATGTTAACTTTTAAAAGGGAGGTTGTAATATATTCATTGGTCATGCTAATCAGTGTACATATATACTTGCGATCAAATAGAGAGAGTCAGTGTTCTAACTTGTACATGAGACTAACATAACAATTTCAATGTTGTAACACAAAATCTTCTTCAGATTGTGGTATGATGCGTGTACTTAAGTGATTATATGTTGCGGCGTAAATCATCTATTTGTTTCACAAAAGAATAATCAAATGGCTTTTTTATGTTAACAAAATACTAGCAAAATTTCTCTGGAGAGTATTTGACTTTGAACTTGTAGTCAAACAGTACAAAATCTTAAATAATGATAGCCATAGCTCTTCAATTTGTAGATACCTATGCTCTGTTGGTGCATGTGCTTGGGGAAAGGCCTATATGCTGGTTACAGGCAACTGTTTGACTTTGTAACAACAGCATGTATTTGTAACAACCAAGCATTTCTCTAGATCCATCCTAACAGTTACCCCCACAATGCATTGCTATTTTATTCTGTTCAAAACCAGACAAGTGTATACACCAAAGTGAGACAAAGATTGTCACTTAATGAGTACGTAAACAAAATACGAAGGAATAATAGCCCAAAACAACATTTCCATACTTTAAGTTATAGAATATGCCATGATGACTAGATAACTTAGTAAAGGGTAAATTCAAACAAAATGAAAAGTGCGGGTTCTATATGACTATTATACATTAAACATAAAATGCTACCAAACTACTTCCTAGATATTTTTACAAATATGAATCAAATTTATAACTGCAACACGAGGCAATCAGAGTGCCAAAACTAATTACTTTATGCAAAGTAATTTGCTTACAGAGGTCCAGAGACATGCAAAGTTATTTGCTTATAGAGGTCCAGAGACTTAGAAAAAGTTCCCAAGTAGCCTGATGCAATTGCAAAGCATTGCAAGTTTTGAATGTAAAATAATGCAATCATGGCTGGAACTTAGATGTTATACTAGCATTGTAAGCAATGTGCAAGGTAGTAAGCAACATGCATTATTATATGTGAAATAGTACAGTGTTCAAATAAAATTAGAGTTGAAGTTGAATGCTAATCCTCACCCAGATAACTTTGCTATCGATATTACTTTGACTCCTACATATGTACTAATCTTAACCCTAACAAGGATTAATAATTTCATAACCTTCCAACCAAGGACTTTGTTGTCTGATTGTAGCAAGTTGCACAAAAAATTGCAAGAAATGTTACACCCAGTTGTGGGATGCTGAAATTGTTGTGAATTTTATATGAATTCTATTTCCACTTTGTGCAATGCTTCAAGCAAAATACGTATTTTGAAATTATACTGGCTATGTCACTGCGTGTTTCATGGCATGTGACCCCCTTGCATTTTGAAACAAGGTCTACATGTAACACTCAGCCCACCTAAACCTGATCCTAACCATATTCCACTGAATCCAACTTCAATCTTAAGACCTGTCTTAGACATTACACTCTTGTCAAATGTCAAAGGTCTAATTGCAAGAGATTTGCACAAAGCTGAGTTCCAGGGCTAACCAAGTTATTCTGCTTGCCTGGCCAACATACTAAAATTTTTTGTGGAATTCAGTTTCTCATTTCTTTTACCTTTTTGGGCACAAGGTTTGCTGATACTTTTACTTTTCATGAAGTGAAGATAGTAGGGAAATGCTATGGAAGAAAACTTAACTTGCCTTATTGAGAAGGAGACAATTTATAGCACGATCCCAGCAGAGCAAGATTCTTGACTGTAACAAGCACACAGTCAGCCATGTAAACTATTCACTACATAAAATAGGTGATGACAAACTTGCACAGCCAAGCTACTTGCTTGGCCAACATCTCCAAGTCATATTTTAAACCCCAATTAGTATTTTAGGTTTGTTTTGAAATCAAATTCCATTCAAATAAAATGAACAAGTTATCTTTGACAGGTAGCTTGATGCCAAAACTGGCCCAACTATAAAGTCTAATCAAAACTCTAATCGTAACTCGGATCAT
Organism: Phenganax marumi; assembly: GCA_025400095.1. NCBI lineage: Eukaryota > Metazoa > Cnidaria > Anthozoa > Malacalcyonacea > Clavulariidae > Phenganax > Phenganax marumi. Next base: position 42,902 of record JAODVM010433826.1, read on the forward strand.
AACTTTGACCCAGTAAGGTCCAGGGATGGGTATAACAAGACGTTTTTCAGAAACAAAATCTTAGCTATTTCTTACATTAACATGAAGAAATTTTTTATAATAGGAGAAGATTTTCAAAGTCTTAACGAAACTTTGATGACCATTGCGACTGGACGTATTCGTTGTTTATCGACCATTGGTCCAATAAGTTCATGGTTTGCTGAGATTGAATTCATCAAATAATATACTAGTGATCACTGCATGAAAATTTACATCTTCAAAGAATATATGACAACAAAAACATGTGAAGACATCAGGAGATCTTAATTCCAAATTAAAATCTTCTTATATTAATATAAGAAGGTATAAGAAGAAATAATATAAAGGTCGGTTTACACTGTCAAAGTTTCTGTGATCAAAGTAGGAGTTTTTCTCCGGGAAATACTATGTTCTGAAGAATTTGTAAGAAATATATATCAAAGTGAAGTAGTTTCTTGTTGAGCACTGTATTAGTTACCTTAAATATTTTTAGCAAATCCTTCAAAACTTAGGAGTTACCTGTCCGAAATTCCCCCTTTGATCACAGAAACTTTGACAGTGTAAACCGGGCCTAAGATGTGCCAGCTCTGGGAAGTTCTGACACTTTACTCTGATCGTATTAATCGTAACCCTGACAGTTAAATCTACAATTGATTCAGATTCTAACCAAGCAGCCTCAGAAATGTGTTATCATGCATCTTGAGATACTGTAATTTCCTGTAACTGCACCAACCCTTTAAAAGTGTAGCAAACTTACGTTTTGAAGTCTTCCACACTCGGCAAGCTGGTATTCACATGTCGACCTTGTGGTCGAAAGCACATCTCTTCAAGCGCCCAATTGCGAAGATCTACAGACAACTGGTGTCTATCTACGTGTGCCAATGTCTTATTTTTCGCCAAGGATTTTTTCGCTGACGAGGGAAGCATTTTAGTAACAAACTTTCACAAAATCTGAAAATCAGCACTAAACATTACACAATGCCCATGTTTTGTTCAAGCATATTAACTGTATTTCAATTTACGCGCTGTTCCCGCTTACCGTATGCCTTGAAGGCTCATATATGAGACCTGGAAGCTGGAACTGGAAGGCTGGAACTGAAAGTTCGAACCGAAATTTCAGCTGCCGATTTCAGCCCTTATATGTCTGCTTTCCATTAGGCGGAATGTTTCGAGCGAAAAATAAATCTTGCAACGTGATTGGCTAGCAAAATAATTCCCCGCGAAAGAGTCGAAAGCAAGCCAATCATGTCGCTAGATTTATTTTTCGCTCGAACTAATTCGCGTAGAGGAAAACCGCCTTAAATCACTATGAACTGTTATCAAGTACTTTTACCAAGACTAGGGTGGATCGATATATCGGATATATCCGGTATACCGATATTTGTTAGATACCGGTGTTGGCGATATTGACAATTC
>JAODVM010433827.1:1264-24258 GCA_025400095.1 Phenganax marumi
CTTCAGCATGTATTAGTATATCTCGCTACAGCAGTGAGCAATGGTCAACTTGCGTGACGGATCTTTACATACGACAAAAATCTAAAGGTCGACACGGGTGTCCTGGCGGTCAGTCAATTTGCATTTATCAATGCATGTTGGAGGCACACGGCTCAAATTCAGGAGCAGTGGATACCCTATGCACTTGCTCCAAAGAGTTTAATCAAGTTTTAACAAGTGAACTGCCTTCGTGGTGCCACAGTCCTATCGGTAATGATTGTTCTTGGTTTCATACGTGTTTGAAGCAAAGTTTTAAATGTGGAGCATCCTTCGAAAACGAAGTCATCGAATTTGGGCAAGCGTTGTGTGAACTGTACCTAAATCCGTACGCGCATCTTTCAAGTAATGCCAGTGTTTGGAGTAACGCCGTACGAAAATGCCTGCAAGTTAATTTAGTACCGTTTCTACGAACTTGGCAACGAGCAAAAACTCAAAAGTGTACATCGTTAACGACGCAAGCCATTGCATCATATACTCATTGTTTTCATTCCCCATTTCCCGGATATGTGCCTAGTGTTTGTGAACTATCTTTGAACGACTTTTGGCGAATTTTTTGGCATCTTAGTCAAACACTAGGGCCAGACAAAGGACAGCGCAGCCTTTTAGCGCTAATTAAGACGGCAGAAAATTGCACCGAGTTTCAGGAAACGACTTTTGATCTTGCTAAAGTTCGAAAATTCGTGTTCTATGTCAGCGGGAAAATGTCAAATGGCAAAGAGCGGAGGTTTTTGGCGAAAAAACTAAGCGAAAGAATCAACGAACGGTTTTCTTTGGATAAAAAGGGAATAGCTAGCTTTGCTTTCACCAAAAAGATTAAAAAATTCCCGAACAGTACAGCCGAAATCGCGTTCTTTATCGCTGATAAACTTGAATATAAAATGAGTCAAAAATTGGATACCAAAACTCAGGAACACCTGAACACCACAGTGGAAACTATACTCAATGCAGTTCGCATGAATCAATTGATATTCACATGGAAACGCCATGCCTATCGTGTTATTGCAACAACTGTTTGCGAAAGCCTTCAATGTGAAAAAAACTCTTTGAAAGTGAAAACACAAACTACTCAAAATAGTAGTCAGGGAAATTTTGCTGGTAGTAGAATTAATCTTATCCTTGTATATATCATTGTAAATTTCGTCAAATACCTGTTCGTATGTTAAATTGATAGAATGATAAGCTTTGCTTGTCACAAAAACATTACAAGGTTTGCACTGTTGATATTGTCCCGAAATTTGAAAAAGTTTGCTCAGAAAATTTGTTGTTGAAATTTGGAAAATTAGAGTAAGTAGACCACTGTTGATTGTAATTTGATTTTGAATTAAACACGAATAATCAAAATGGTTGATTGTTGTAAAAATTCTTCAATTCAAGGGCGACTAGCTACTCTATCTGTCATTATTTTGTTTGTCAAAATAGTCGATCAAAACGGCGCTTGATTTATGTGTAAGTAATGGGAAAAATTTTAAACATGATCTTGGATCACGTACGAGGAAGAAAATTGCAAACAAATTATTATATAAGACAAAGCAGTTAGGTCAAACCGTTTCTTCCAATTTAAGAAATCCACCAGCAGCACTTCTTATCACGAGAACCAATCTAAATCATCCTCGTCATCATCATCGTCGAACAGAGGAGGAGGAATCGCTTTGAGCGATGGCGTCTGTCAAAAACAAACACTTTCTATATAACTGAGCGAAGATACATATATATAGAATTGAGCAAATATATAATTCAGCGACGAAACACGCTGGGATGTGCAGCGTTACTGGCAATTGTGTGTGTTTGACTTGCCATCATATTTACTGTTCTCTGATGCAATGCCAGATCTTTTCATGTAATTTGTATACGTATTTTGTAATATATGTAATTTGTAATATATGTAATTTATAATATTTGTAATTTGTAATGTAATTTGCAATTTGTAATTTGTATGCAATTTGTAATTTGTAATATATGTAATACAATTTGTAATATATTTGTCATATATACAACTAGATACCTCCTCCTTTGGTTTAGAAATAGCTTTTGGTGCAGGATTGTCGAATAGTCCCTCAACATCATCCTCATCATCACTTAAGAAACTGCCAAAAAAAAGAAAGATGAGCAAAAGTTACGAAACCTACGCCTCACAATCATAAAAGTCTCCCTCTACGAATTTTCCCAAAATTTCCATTTCTTCCCAGAACTGTCCCAGCTTGCCCTAGATATTACCAATCGATATCTTTGCACAAAAAAGTCATATGTTCAGGCCATAAAACCATGTTTATAAAAGATTCAAATGTTTACATTATTTATATAAGGGTCTCCCTTCACGAAAATTGCCTAAAAGTTCTGACAGTGTATCAATTTCCCAAATTTGGCCTAAACATTCACAATCGATGTATGTATTTGCGCAAAAAAGCCATGTTCAGGCCATAAAATCATGTTGATAAAAAATTCAAATATTTGCAATATTTATGTAAGGGTCTCCCTTTACGAAAATTGCCTAAACGTTCTGACAGTGTATCGATTTCCCAAATTTGGCCCAAGACATTCACAATCGATATATTTGGGCAAAAAAAGTCAGTTTCAAGGAATGAAATCATGTTTTCAAACGTTTTGCAAATTTTGCACAATAACAGTGATGTTCTCCCAATTCAAACTATTCGCTCTCTTATTCTGTCATCTATAGAGATCTCAAAGAGGCAAAATTGAAAATGATTCTTACTCTGATAAACTTTGAACTTTTTTCTCTTCTTTATCTTTGACTTCTGTTAAAGTTTCTTCCATCTTGTCATCATTCTTCGTACCTTCAACTGAATCATCAACACTCGTCTCCGTATCTTTAAATACACCTGACAGTTTATCCGAGTTAGACAAATCAGATGCTAAGGGTCCCTGGCTACCCTCATCATCTTCAATACTATCCTTAGTGTGCACATCATACTCCTTATCATCCAACGACGTACTAGCATCTTGCTCCGAACCATGCACTAGCTTGTTCGAGATATCATCAAACTTCTCATCAGAACCAACATCATCACCTGGTACTCCCAAATGCACGTCATTACTATCTGATATCCTACCAGTATCCTCAGGCGGCACTTCATTTATCGGCTGGTAGTCCTCGTCGTCCTCACTATCACTGTAATTGTGAAGTGGAGACTGGACTATATCTTCAGAAGTGTCCTGTACTTCATCAATTACCCCTTCTTCACCATCTTTATCAATCTCTTCGTTTTTAGTTCGTTCAATTTCATTTTGTTCATTCTGTGATTCTTTTACCTCAACTTGTATATCACTATTTTCAGGAATATAATCTGCTTCATCCGATCCTTCTTGTTCAACCTCAATCCCTCTTTTCTCTTCTTCACTTTCATTCACTTTTCCACTCGAATCTTCCACAATTCTTTCTTCCACCACACTTCCACTTCCGTCCTCTTCCTCATCAACTTCCACTTTAGTATTTTCATTTTCCTTGTCAACTACTTCTCCACTTGAAATTCCCTTATTTCCTTCCTCCTCTTCGCTCTCGCTTTCCTTAACTTCCACTTTACCACTTCCACTTCCGTCCTCTTCCTTCTCATCAACTTCCACTTTAGTATTTTCATTTTCCTTGTCAAGTACTTCTCCACTTGAAATTCCCTTATTTCCTTCCTCCTCTTCGCTTTCGCTTTCGCTTTCCTTAACTTCCACTTTGCCACTTAAATTTTCTTCCTCTTCACTCATCTCATCTTCCTCGCTTTCTTCTTCATCTTCACTTTCACTTTCAGTCACTCCACTCGTCAGTTTCAATGTCATAGTCTGCAGAAAGAAAACAAGAGTATTGAATACAGAGAAAAGTGGACACTAGCTTAGAGGGTCAGAAAACAACTTATGATAACTGCAAGTGGACTACCATTAGCGTTCATCCAACTATGCTCAGTGAAAACTGACATGCCTAGATGACACCTACTTTGATAACATTCAGGACAACAGCAATAACTGCCGAGCCTTTATAGTTTTCATCTGCCGCAATCTCTTCACGAATCTTAAAAAATACTTTGTTCATAATTTGCTTCACCTGAAAATTGGAAAAGAGCAATACGTAAGATTTAAAAATCGCACAAAGGAACGTATTAACCATGGTGAATGGCTTAAGAAGCCTAGTTCTGAGAAGAACTGTTTATCGAACAAAATTTTGTTTGATAAACAGTTCTTCTCAGAACTAGGTTTCTTAAACCATTCACCATGGTTAATACGTTCCTTTGTGCGATTTTTAAATTTGTTACCACGACAAAATCACTGCTCTATTACGTAAGATTTCTAATACTCAGTTCATGTTCCCTACTTGTGAACCAGCAAACACAATCAAAAGAACACAAACACACTACTCATTAACTAGAATCTCTCGGTTCTGTAAAGTCTGACGTTTCTTCAGTGAAACGAGAGCAACACTGACCTCATTGACAATTTTGTCTCTGGACGGCTCAGTAGCTTGTTGTAAGGCGACTTCTTCTTTCTGTTGCAAAACTTTCTGTTTAGCTTCTTCGACAGCATTTTCCATTTCTTGCAATCTTTGCTCATACTTCTCCTTCATTTCAATGCTCTTCATCCTCAAATCCTGATACTGTTCAAAAGAAAAAACACCATTAAAATGGACAGTGAATTGACGCGATGAAAACTAAAAGACTTCGTGGCATTTCTGCTCGATTTAAACTGATGCTAGAATAATAATGGGTGGCAATACGGAGAATATAATATATAGAAAACATTGTACCATCGTTGGTGTTTTTTTTCTTTGTGTGTTTCAAAAACCTACCTTCTTTTGAACGCTTTCCATGTCTTTAACTTTTTCTCTTAATTCCTCAGTGACTTGTTTTTGCTCACTTTGTGAGTTCTTCATATTTGTAAGCTACAATGATTAAAGCAGAATATGCAAATATATCATTAGACCACAGTAAATGTAATGGACATAATGTACAGCTTCAGCAAACATAATGTACATATATCCTTACCCTATTTTGCACTTCTTCAAACTCTTTTAATTTTTCTTGCAAGTCTTCAATTTCCTTCACATGCTGAGTCTTAGAGGCCTTGGCTGTTGTATACTAGAAAGAAAAAGCGAAAATGTCTGTTGATGATACAATGTAAAGTTGAGAGAGTACTGTGATGCAGTCTAGTTAGAACACTGTCATAAAATTCCTAGGATACTGCTACAAAATCGTTACTTGTCACATAAATCAAACCTTCTCTTCACTTTCAGCGGTCTTTTTCTTCAATAAATCACATTCCTCAACGAGATCATCGTATTTCCTCTGCCATCTTTTATCGCACTGGTTCACCATCAGCTTGGATTTTTCTTGCCATTTCGTCTCCATCTCCGACTCTAATTCCGATATCTTAAAACAACAAAACGTAATGAGTAAAATAAAATTCTATTCGAATAAACTCACGAAAACGCTACAATACTCTTTCCATATTCAAGGTAAACTCAATCTCATAGCCAGAGAAATCTCACCTGCTGTGATAAGGAAGAACTGCTGGAAGTTAATTCCCGGCGATGTCTTTCTTTCACACTATTTAATTCCTCCTGAAAACCATATAATACAAAAGATTTGAGGAAATAACCAGAAGTTGACACAAATTACCGCGTTGACAAAGGGCATTCATCATATCACGTGGCTAGTTATCATCAATCACTAAGATCATATAATAGCATCATTAATTCTTAGTTCTACCTCATGATTAGATTTCAATTCCTCAATTTCTTCATCCATTCTCTTCTTCACTTCTGCGTGTTTCTTTTTACGATCAGACAAACTCTATAAAGGCAAAAAAATGTACGATCTATACACCGCAATAACGGAGTGTTCGTCTCATGTAATCATCACCTTTTCCAACGCTTCTTTCTCTTGTTTTAAGTCGCTAACAGTGTCTTCAAAGACAGCAAGACTTCCTTCTAACTTTTTACGTTCTTGTTTAAGATTCTTCACCGACGAGGATAGTTTTTCAACTTCCTCTTCTCGCTCTAGAAATTCAACAATGAAGCCTTGCAAAATATGGTTTTGAAAAATGCTTTGCTCCAAAAATCAACCCAAACATTGTTTCATCAAATTCACTGGCGAGTCATCGAAGGTATTAAAACAGCTCCCACCTGTCAAGGTTTCTTTTGTTGTGTCCAACTCGGCTTTATTTTTCTGCAATTGCGATGAAGTCTTTTTCAAAAGTTCACGATTCTCTTCATCTTGTTTTCGCAGAATTTCCAACTCCGTCTCCACCGTTGCAAAATTTTGTTTGTACGACCCAAGCTCTGTGGACATCGTTGCCTGTGTGATGATAAAAAAAGAATAGCTACTGTGTGTACTGATGATAAAACTCTTCAGTTCAATGCAGACATCTTTAAATTTTTACGTGGTCCTGCCTTCTGCACAGGCCCTCAAAAGACCAAGAGAATGTAAGCGAGAGGAGTGCTTCTAGTTTCACTCTATACTCCCAAGCCCATAAGGAATCTCTTCACCGAACCTTCCTGAAAAAATTTAGAATATCGCTCACCTTTTCTCGTTCCAGCTGAACAAGTTTTGATTGAGAATAGGAAGTTGTTTGTTGCAGACTTTCATTTCGTTGTTCCAAAAAAATATTGCTCTGCTCCACGTATCTAAACAAAGAGAGATGAAACATGAACGAAGCAACCATGTTTTAAAATTGGTTGGTAAATTAAGATGGTTGAAAGAACAAGATTGTCATTCTTACTTTTGACTTCTGTGTAAAAGTTCAGAGATCTTCTCGTTCAAATTTTCAACTTTCGAAGTTTTCTCAACATTTTCTCGTTTCAACCTTTCATTTTCCTGCAAGAAAAAAGTGACGTTTTAAAGCAGATACGCTATATTTTTCATCTTCTAGTTAAGCACCTGAACAAGTTTCACAATGCTGTTCATCAGAACTGAAGCCTCCATAACATTTTCATTGGAGAGCCCAGATACGGCGGGTTTTATAGCACCGTTAACTTCCCCATTGGATTGCTTAAGAACATCAATCTGAAGAGAGAACAATATCATTGTACATATATTTGCAAATGCAATAAGTTCATTCGTCGGCAGGTTGTTGGAGCTTCAAACTAAAGAACAAACCTTGTGTTCTAAGCTGTCGATTTTTTCGGAGACTTTCGTGATCGCTTGTCTCATTTCCGTCTGATGCTGTCGACTTTCTGTCATCAATACTGGCATCATGGCGTCACTAGTGCCACCGCTGGACGCTGGTTGTGCACTAGGCGCGGGTGCAGGTTGAAAGATGGGCTGTGCAGGTTGTTGATAGATGGGTTGAAAAGGCTGTTGAGGTTGCGGGAAGCCGTATTGAGCGGGTTGCTGGTAGACTGGTGGTGGTGCTTGCTGCAGTGGTGTCTGGGCAAAAGATAAAATGTATAACTCTGGGAGTTTCACGTGTTCAACTCTCATTACGTCATCTAACCTGGTATAAAGCAAGAGTGTGTGGCTGAGGTGGCAGTTGCGTTGGAGGCACATTTTGATACTGATGAGGGGCATGGGGTTCAGCCACGTGGCTAGGTGCATGACTTGCATGTGCCACTCGGTTCACATGGGCAGAGCGTGGGGCAATCCGCGGTTTACCAGGGGACTGGGGATGAGGATTTATGTTTGGGTCATGGAACTCGTGAGACTGGGAACGAGGTTGTTCAGGCGCTGGCTCAGCTGGAGAACGGGCACTAGTATGACCTTCTTCAGCTTCTGCAGGCTCATGTTCATCTTGATCGGGGTCAGCGGCAACAGCACCAGGAAGTTTGAGCACGTTCTTTCCCATCTTTGACATTCGAGCCAAGAGTTTGGCTTTCTCTGTCCCCTTCTCTGGTGACTAGCAAAGGAGAGAGCAGAGACTTCTTAGTGATTGCAAAGATGTTAGAGTCAAGAAAGTAAGACTCTTGGAATACCGTTGATAATTCTTTGTTTAACGACGCAGTTTTCTCTCGAAGATGCTCGTCTTCCCTGCAAAACATCATAAAATACGCTTGACGAGACTGATGCATTAGGAGATAGAGGAACAGTGACCAAGGACAACACAATAACTGTGGGTTAAACTGCACTCATTATTATGCAACATACTTAGGAATTCCTGAGGATGAGTTGAGGTTTTTTTCCTGATTGTGCTCATGTGCAGATAGTGGTGTTGACGTATCGTTTGAAACGTTTTCCGTTTTCTCTTTTGAAAACTTTACCTATAAACAGAATAGACTTGAAGGTCATCTTTATAAAGTTACAATAAACTTTGAGCAAACACCAACAAATGGATAATACGCTTACCCGCGAAATTTCAACTTCAAACAGAAGAGTTGATTTTGAAGGCACCCGTGATGGCAGTCCCTGTCCGATAAACACAAAAAAACTTCAATTACTGTATGTACCACAAGAATACAGAACATTGAAGTACACAAACCTTGTCACCATATGCAAGTTCAGGTGGGATTGCCAATAATCGTTTGCCACCTTTTTTCATTCCAAGAACTCCATCTTCCCAACCCTAGTTGAAGTAAAATCATCTGTCATTAGGCAGAAAAGGTGCAGACACCGAAGCCCCTGGCCACTGAAGGGGTAAACGATTAAACTATAAACAAGTGAAGTTCAATGATACCTTTATGACTTTCCCCTTTCCTGGACGAAATTTGAACAGTTTATCAGCAGCAGCATTTGAGTCAAAAACCTGATAAATATCACAACATGAATCAAACAAAATTCTAGTGAATATACACAATTAAATGCACTAAGATTGTGAATAAAATTCTTGCATGAGAATTGCTCAAAGATTTATTGCACAGCATACTTTTCCAAATGAATTATTTGTCCACAATGAACCAGTATATTTGACTTCAATAGCATCCCCAGTTTCAACTCCCTTTGTTAAAGATACAAATTTTAAGATGTGAAGCTCAAGAAATCAAAATATTTTCAAGACATACACAAAAATACCTGTCCATCCCCAGGGTGTAAGTCTTGCTTGATTAGTGTTCCTGGAGCTGAATTATACCTTGCTAAACCAACCTACATATATTCCAAATGAAATTTAAAAAAATTGTCAACTGAATATACAAGATATTTCTTCAATAAACCCAAGCATCAAATCAAGACTATAAAAACAGAACTACCTGTTTAGCAAAATCATAGACAGCTTGTTGCGTATCAAATCTAATAGACCAAGATTGTCTGGCATCATCATAGAACGAAGAATAATTGTTTGCCTGAACCTAGAGAATATGAGAATCAAATCAGTTGTAAGTTTGTTCCATTCAAAACTTCAACAAACGTGTTGTTTCTGTTAAAACTCACCACAAATGAAAAATTGCTTGTTATTTTTGCACTTGTAATTTGCTGTTTGTTGCTAGCATACAGTAGCAGACGATACTAAAAGAATAATATGCAGAACAGCATTGCTTTGTGCATTTTTCATAGAATTCTGTTTTATCTCAAGCAGCAAATTTAAAATTTCTGGTGTAAATTCACCTCAATACCTACCTCTTTCTTCGCATGATTTCCTAACACTGCAACTCCAAGTTTTCCTTGGCTAGCATATTGCCCATTTACACTATATTTTACAAGAGAAATACCAGAATTGAGATATTAAGATAGAGACCATTGGGATGTATTGCCAGTCAATCAGTTAAAAACTCACAATTTAAAAACTTGAGCAGCAACAGCATGTATAACGGCTGGAGGAGTGTCTTGACCACTAGGTGCTTGCACAAATACACAAAATATAAGATTTTGTGGAATCGAGCAGAGTAAATAAGTAAGTAGTGCACGTATAACCATTTAATGGGTATAAATATGCACCATTTTACACCTACCAACTTGCTTTTTCGGTTGTTTAGGTGCAGTGTAAGTTAGCGATTCATTGTTTGTCCTTGAAGGACCAAATGCAGCTTGGTCAGCGCCAAATAGAGATGACAAATTTGATTTACTATAAACACGACAAAACAATAAATTTTTATATTTAAAAGTAACTGAGAACTAACCATATCCACCATCACCGTACATACAAACTAATGCAATGGAATGTGTACAGTACAGAACAAAATTACTCATTGCTTTTAATACCCATATAAAAGTTATATTACCTGCCTCCCGCAGCCCCAAACGAAGGCGAGAAGTTGTCATCATCATCGGGAGAGAAAAACATCGTAAATTAAAGTCATAAAACACATGTAAGAACAAGGAAATATAATTGAAATTTTCATGAAAATAATGAACTCATGGTCATTTCGAAATCACATCCACACCCGATTCGTCATGTGACGTCACGCCAGTCTCAAACTGATCTTCTCAGAAACGTCATCGTTTACGCGTGGTATACTTTCGAAAGAAATGAGTTCCTAAAAACATAAATCGGTTTGAAATTGAAGCGCGCTGTAAACAAAACAATTTTCCATGAAAGCGTTCATAAAATATTAAATATACATCTCTAATTGGCTGTCGTTCCACCTTACAAAATTTTGAGGATACTTCATTTTGTGCAAATGTAACAGTTACCTTTACTTTCCTCAATAAAAAGCACTTCTAACCTCGATTTTAGGTTATCTAGGCCATAAAAGGGGGTAGGATAAGGTATAAGTTTCAATATGTCTCGCCGTTTTTAAACGCAAACCTATCTTGGAAGCACTATTTGATTTAAAGGGTTCAAATTCCAGAAACAGGGGGTGGTGTACTGCGTACTGTGGTTCGATGGTCACGGAAGAGAACAATTATCGCAGGATTTTAAAGTGTGCCAATAAAAGAATTACACAGACATTCTTTCATAGATAAATCTGTTTTATTCACGCTCACTTCTTTATTTAAACCATGGTGAACCTAGGCGATGTATTTCCCAATTTTGAAGCAAAAACCAACCAGGGAACTATCAAATTTCATGACTTTCTGGGCAGCAGGTGCGTAGTTCAGTTTGTTCAGTACTCAAGTGTTGCAATTATGTAATTGATACATTCAAAAACTTTAGATGCGCAATGTAGTACTTTTTATACACTTATGGGGCTAGATTTGAATCTAGTGTTTTGGGTTGACTAAAAGCTAACAATCTTAAGATTAAACAGTGTTCAGCTATCAGCGATATATAAAATTTTCGTCTACCAAGACTCTTGGTCACAGTTTGATGATTACTAAAGCTTGGTATAATTAATCAAGCAGTTACATGTGTTATGTGTAAGACCACATTCAGAACTAGATTACTTGTGCAATTTAACTGTTAATTATTAAAAGAAATGAACTGACTATTAATGGTCAGAGTTTGCCTTGATGAGTTAAATCAAATGTAATTTAACAGAATAAAATATGACATACTCTGCTTCTCAATAAGTTAACAAGTAACTTTTGAATGCTGCTCGGTTAATTATTTTAACAGACACTTGCATTTTTAGCTGGGGAATTCTCTTTTCCCACCCTGCTGACTACACCCCAGTGTGTACAACTGAGCTAGGACGAGTAGCAGCGCTTGCACCGGAGTTTGAAAAACGAGGCGTTAAAATGATTGCCCTATCCATTGATACTCCTGACTCACATAATGGCTGGATTAAGGATATTCAAAGTTATTGCTCATTGAATGGTAATTTCCCATTTCCAATCATTGCTGATGAGAAGCGAGAACTGGCTGTGAAGTTTGGTATGTTGGATCCTGACGAGATTAATGCTGAAGGAATGGTGCTCACCTGCCGAGCTGTAAGTAGGAAGTACACTGACTGACAGCTTTGAACATCTCTCTCTATATATAATGTAATAAATCTATATTATTTAGGTGTTCATCATTGGGCCAGATAAAAAGCTAAAACTGTCTCTTCTTTACCCTGCCACAACAGGACGAAACTTCACGTGAGTGCTTCATTGTTTCGCTAATCAATGCAAGACAATTTCAGTTTTCAAAGGCAGACTCATAGCTAGATAAGCTTGACAATAACATTTTTTCGAAATGTTGTAGTGAAATTCTGCGAGTCGTTGACTCACTTCAGCTGACAGCAAAGTACAAGGTTGCAACGCCTGCTGATTGGAAGGTCAGTAAACTCACCATATTTGTACAAGATAGTTTTTGTAATCCTCCTGGAACTGGAAGTCTAGTTAGTTCACTTATTTTTGTTTCTGAATTAGCAAGGTGAACAGGTGATGGTTGTACCCTCTGTTAAACCGGAGCAGTTTAGCTCACTCTTTCCTCAAGGTGTTCAGGTTGCTCAAGTGCCATCTGGTAAAGGCTACATCAGGAAGACGGACCAGCCAAAGTGATAACATACTGTAGTCAGTACTGCAATGTTCCTATGCTTATTTTTGGTTTTTTGAATGTTAATCTTATACATTTTCCTTCATACTTCATCTGTAACAGGGCTTCAAAATAAAGCTACCAAATACAATCCTTTGACTACTTCTTTTTGTTAGTGGTACTGTATTAAACCCGTATAATTATTAACAAGAGCAAAATGCTCATCATTTCTCATTATCTGTACATTTGCCTATATACATAGTAATTTACTATAGAATGTGCTTAAAATGCATGGTCGTTTGTTCAAAAATATTTACAAAAATTTGGCAAAATTTAAAATAATATCAATGGTGCATAAAAAGTATGTATATATAACACAAAATGGTGAAAAGGCTGTCAGTCATAGTGACTGTTTAATCAACACTCTAACCTCATGTTGGACCTTTCCGCAAAACAAAGTAAAGAGGTTGATCCTTGTTGCTGGTTGCCATGGCGTAGTAGACATTTGCGTCTCTAGGAATGATGACCTCATCTTAAAGTTGGAAAAAAGAAAGTCAATTATCATAACCATATTCCCACTTGATATAAAATGAACTTGTTCAGTACAATTTTTCTTACTTCCATTTGGTAAAACCTGAATCAAGGCAAAATTTTGCGATTGTTCCCCACTGACATGATGTTTCATTAAACATGATTTAATGACTGCCTGAGTTCGATCTCCCTCTGCAACCTATGTATGCAGAACAATCCTCTACCATCATCTGTATTTTGACTATCCACACAAAGTCTTTCTCACAAGCCCAGTCAGATGCTATAAGTGATCTAAAACTTTCTACTTCTTACCCATATGCTCTTATACAAATTGCAGATATCTTCTCCTTCCATAGAAACCCTAATAATACGTCCACAACCAAAGATCTGAGGGCATCCTTCAGAACAAATGGATGAACCAGAATCCTGAAATACATCCACAGAAACACACCATAAAAATATTGCTATATTCTACTAAGTTTTACATCAACAACATAAGTAATCGGGAGAGTGTGTTTTGTTAAATTGCTGCAAACTCTTACTTGTCTTCTGTGAGAAATACCATTCTTCTCATCCAGTTTAAAAGAACTAACTTTGACAAGGTCATTTTCGCTTTTCAGCTTCCTAATGCAAAGCAAAGAAACATGTATATAGCATCATTTTCACTAGGTACATATTTTCTAGACAAAGTTTAAAGTCTTTGTCATCTGCAGAATTTGTAAGCAAAGATACCTGGATCGAAAAAGAGAGCCTTGTCTTTTAGGCAGAGAACCAGATTCCAAACTACACGACAAGGTGAAGCTAGAAACAAATAAACAATATTAGACTTTTTTCAATATTAATATGTCTGTAAGAGCCACCTGTAATTCACCAGGTGTTCCTTCATGCAACAAATTGCAAGCTGTATTTAAAAAACATAAAAATAAATCATTGTGAATAATACTCACTATTCATTTTCAGTTAGTGTCTCCAGCGAGTCAAACCATCTTCGAAAATCTTTATTTGGTAAAATGTAATAGTTCTTGGCTGCTTCTTGGAACAACCTGATCTGGGCAATGATTTCAAACTCCTAAAAAATTGACAAGTTTACATGAAAAAACTAACAGCTCCTTTCAACAAGTAAAATTGCTGGACTATAGTACTAAGACAAAGAAAAATAGTAACATGAATGCATTGAAGTCACATTCTGTGGGTTATGTATGGTCATGAAATTCTAGGAGAAACTGTACCTTTTGCCGTTTCTCAAAATTGATAAGGTTTCCCTAAAAATGAAGAGGTAAAATGTATTTTCATGGTATGCAACACAAAACTCAGAGCAGCACTGATGTGTGTAGGTACTAGGTGTAGCAGCAAACTTACATCGATCATGTCAGGGTAAGCAGCATCCAACATCATCAAATCCGTGAGAAATGTTCCTAAGTATGGTACAGTTCCACTGATATAGCCCTACCATAAGAGAAAAGTTAAGCTGTCCCTTCAAGTATTTTGCTGTCATTCACTTCATATAAACAGGCTAAAAAGCTAAGCTCTGGAGAAATTCATTTCATCTATCTAAAAGCTTACATTGTTTGGCACTCTATGAACGGTTCCCTTTCTTGTCAATGATGACTTCTTTTTGAGTTCCTTTTCTTCTTTTTCTACTGTTTTTGCTGTCCCTTCCTGTGAATACACAACATATAAGACTAAAATTTACTTCATATTTACTCGACAATAGGGACTTAAACAAACCTTTTTCAAAACTTCTCGACAAATATGCTGATTCTCATCCTCTGAAACAAGTTTTGAATGTTCTTCAAACAATGAATGATGTGCTCTCGACACAGAGCTCCACGTCTTCTTCAAACGATGTATCGGAGCTGATTGCAAAGCCGACACAATCGCTTTCAGGGAAGAAAAATTCTTTAGATCTCTGCATTCCTTTGAACAGAAGAAAAAACAAAACTCTTCATTTATTTTGGATGGCTCTACAAATTATTAAACTGTTTCTCCAAGAGATGCAGTAACACTCATTTCTTGCAGTTTACCTGTGCTATTTCAATCCACGTTTCAAGACGTTTTGCTCTTCGTGAGACACGTGGACTTCCTTGTGAAACACCAAACAATATGGTCGTCATTACGCGACGTGACACAGCATTGAATTGATTCACCGTGGCCTTGACACTCGACGGCTTGTGTCTGTTTTCATTTTTATCCCGTCTGGACCACACACATCCCACACAATCACGTGGAACCACTGCTTTGAACAGCTCCTAAGAAGTAGTGAGTAGTTCAAGATATAGGTTGAAAGGTTAGCATATTACAACTAGATAACTCTATGCACATTAGTTATAAACAATCATGCATGAAAAACTAAAAAAAACCATCCATCACTCCTGTGCTGTTTTAGACAACAGTGAAAGTGAATTTACAAGAGCTGGGAATATTTTGATAGATAAAAATTAAACATTTACACTTACAGCATCAATTAAGGTCAACTGCTCAGCAATCTCATTTGGAGTATAATCACAAAGTCCATAGTTCTCCGAAAGTGAAACACTCTCCCCACTCTCTGCTCCATCACTTATTTCTGTATTACTTGATAAACACTGAGACATTTCTACAAACAAATACAACCCAAATATGAGCATTGCTAAAAATGTTTTGAAGAATTCATCTATCTTCTCCACGTTGACAAATGCAATGGCCAACACTGAACAAGCTAGTGGCTTATAAATTTAAACTGGCCAAATTTACTTCAGATGGTTTTTACTTCTTAGACTCACCACGTGTGGGAGAAAATGGTGCACCATCTAAAAGCTGTTCAATCTTTCTCAACACTTCCTCTCCACCTTTTCCCTTCAGTTCATTCTTTGCAAATGTCTGAAGCTGTTTCAACAATTTTGAATCTCTTTTAAAATCTCCTGGAAAATTTTCTAGCCACACCAGCAACACATTGGCTGTCACTCTGAAAGGAATTTTGAAATTGTCTTTATTGCCTAAACAGAAATTATGTGAAGCAATAGATACTACTTCATCCTATTATTTGTTCAAAAGAGACACTTACCTCATAAAATTGTCAAAATCAGTAGATATTTTCCTCTTCTTCACAACTTTAAACCTAAAATTGATTGAAATATGGTTGACAATACTAAATTGCATCAACCACAGCTTTGAGACAATTTACAAATCTAATAACTACTACTCTGTGTTTAAAGATTAGCTACCTAGACTAAATTAGTTTAAAACTAGCAGGATACTACACCCAGCATGTCAGTTATCCAGTGTACATCTACCTGTCAATTAACAGAGCTACAATTTCTTCAGGAGACGAAAAAGTATGACACATAGTCAGAAACACAGTAAGATATCCAGTGTCCAACTCATCAGTCGATTCATTTGCAGGCACAAGATGTTCAATGAGTTTTGCAAGCGTTCCAGCTTTGATACTTCGACGTTTTTGCGTTTCCCATTCAAGATGTGAGACAAGTTCGTCACTGAACGGTAGTTTGTTCGTTGTGCGGTACCGGACTTTCTTTAGAACAACATGATAGATCACTCCATCTCCTTTCTCATCACCCCAATCTCGTATCTAGAGACAAACGAATGTGAATGTTTAAATTGTCAGGAGACCACCACCGCATCTTAACCTACTGAATAGTAAAGCACCCAAAGAGCTCTGCTTATATGCACGACTGTGTCTAATGTAGACAGAATGTTATTTACATCCCTGTGATATTTATGCTTTCAGCAGGCAAACAAACCATCAAGGGATCTCGTTCACTCGAACAAGATGGCTATGCCCCCTACAGTTCTCAGTTTTTCAAACATACCCTTCTATCAAAAATAAAGCACTGCATGAATTTCTTGTGAAAGAGCAGTCAACTGTGTATTGTTTAACTTTCCAAAAATATATATTCCAATGGAAATCTTGCTGTAACTTGCAACAAGCTTATTTCAACACATGTTAATTACAACTTACATAATTATGTACTAGTGAAATTTGCATTTTACAAGTTGAAGAAACGTTTCGATTCACACAGCATTGTTAATTTGCTACATCGTTTAAGATTGCAAAGGATCACAGTTCAAACATCGACATGCAAAATGACCTTTTGCTTCTATATCAGTACATCACTGACTATTGAAAACAGCAAGGGACTTTAATGGTATGAATAGCAAATTTGAGCCTTACTTACCATAATGAAGTTATTATTGTACACATGTACACTTCAATACCTCTACACGCCTATACTGTCACTTTCGTTTTATAACATGGCTAAAATTTACCAATTTAGCGTGCAATAATGAAGATTTTTCGTTTCTACATCCCAAAATCAATAGTTGGACATAAATTATGAACAAAACCCTGATCAGTTTGCAGGAGATCAAATTACACCCTGTTGATTTAAGGAAAACAACTTTTACAAATTGAAAATCAAAACAAATTTATTAAAAGCCCTACAAGCTCGAAATTATCTTGAATATATAAACTTTATACAAATATAAACTTTTTACTATAAGATCGAAACTGTTCAAGACACGGAAACAATAGGTACATGACATAATGAAAACTCAATATCACATCAAAAATACTTCCCAGGTCTATATTATAATGGGCTTAACCCGTTGACAAGATTTTCAACACCCCAATGCCTTCTTATTCTTAATTAATAAACTTACTTGTTGTTCTGGAGACGGTGGGTTCATCGTAACTGCTTCCCCATTGATGATCGGTCTTGCAATCTGATTCAACTGAAAAGACACCAGACTTCAGGTCTTCAAGTCAAACACATAAATAATGCAGTGCTAATACTGATATTTCTACTCTGGCGGTGTTCGAAGTGTTACAAAAGCTAACCCCCGTCAAAAAATGTACGAAATTTAAGCTAAAACTTTCAAAGTTTTCTACTGTTTTCAACTGATACTCTAATTATCATATGCCAATTCCGGATTTCTGCAAGTGACGAAACGCAGATAACTTCAAAATGGCGTGGTCTTTGATCTCCGTTTCGTTTTACTTTGTTCCTATTTATGGATTTGATCAAATTCTTCTGATTCTATTTACACACGACCGTTAAATTTCGAATAGATGTCGATTATTCATCATAGTTATTCGCTGTATGTGGGGAATAATGTAATCAATCAATTGATTACATGTTCTCAAGGTTGATTGTATAGTTGGTCTAATTTTTGGTCATGCGGTTATGCCTTTTAACTACGACAAAATAGACTTCACACGTAATGAAAACGTTTCTACAAGCAGAGTATATTCAGATAAGGCATTTACCATTAATATCCGATACAATTTTCGGCGAATGTAGCTTAATCATGCACACGGTGTCAAGGGTAATAACTCGTCATATAGACTGTATAAATACTTGATTCAAAGTTGTATGAAATTATAGAATTACTTACAGTGATATTCTCCGCTCTGCGCCATTGTTGTTGCCTCAATGCTTCTAAATTCAGCGAACTTCTATTACCCAGAAGCTTGAAGGGCATTTTCACTCGCGTGTCTTGACAAGAGCTGCCATAATCGTTCAATATGTGGCAAGGTAATCAATAACGATGTCCAATAATTCTGAATAAACAAGACGAACAGCTACAACATAAAAATTCCTCTATAATCCAAAGAGAGCTGATAGTTCTAGTCACACACCAGGCACAAAGCTATATTATAAATGCGAAAGTCTCATAAACACTTCAGATTAGGCTTGCTTCTTCCGGAAAATTCTACGTATCATACAAGGCCGAACACGACCTTAAACTAGACGTGCTTTTTCCCAAACGACGTTGCGGATTAAAAGCTCAACCAAATACCAAAAAAACTATCATATGTTGACATTTTAATTCCTTGTAACAATCATTGCTATGTTTGACGCATGACTATGCCAACATAGATGGCGCATATCAAACCCACTGATCAAACCACGCTAGAAAATTAATATGCATATAAACGTGACGGAAATCCTGAATTTTTTTATTAAATTTTACAAAACGGGAAATGATTGGTATACGATAAATTTAAAGCTTTTCATTCCAAATACAGTGTATGGCTGACGTATAATTCCTTAACTAGAGCAATAATCATTCGAAAAAGCGCGAAACCAGCAGGGCGTTGATTGTTCGCCTATGAACAGAGGACGCTGCACCAAACAGAATGAACGTCTTACGCCTGCTCTATAGACACTAGGTTTAGCCCAAGAAAGAACTCTTAATGTTTCTGAGAGACGTTTTTATAGTACGTAAACGTTGAATTCTTTCATCTTCTAGAAATGAAACGACAAAAATGAAAGAATTCTTTCGAGTAACTAGCCAGTTGTCTTGTCCGAGTCCATGCGCTGCCGCAAAGACCTTTACTGATGAATGTAATCATTTTTGTACAACGTGGCCGCAATATTTTATCAGCAGTATTACAAATCTTTCGAAATTGCCAATCCCAACGAGTTAATAGCTCTAACACAAAACGGTTCAAATCCTTCCGCGTTTTTGCACCAGGAAGTCATCTAAGGTGAATGGACATCACACTTAAACTTGTCAGACATATTTGCGAGAAGGAAACACCTACAAGCTGGTTAGATTTGTCATTTTGTTTTCCTTGAATGGCAGACTGCCTCACTTGACGCCCTAGACATCAAGCAGGCGAGCATATGAACGTGATTTCAGAAATGATCTCGAATTTCACGGACCCAGCATGACACCCAGTCACAAATGCACGTTCGAAGGCTTGACGTGGGCATGCATCGTGAGCAGCTAAACCATTCTCTCCTATCCACTTTAAACAAGTCTGATCCCAAAATCGATTCCGAAGACAAGCAATAACTAGAAACGCACGTTTTTGCTTGCTCTGAAGCCGACAAAGAACAATGGAAAAATGCGACAAATATCTTTCTATGATATTACAAAGCTCCCTACCATAGGAGTAAAATGATCATAGAGGACTTCCGCGTTTCGAGGCATCGATTATATCATAGTATTATGGTACTTGGTTGCACCATGTGCTATCATTCTTTGAGCACGATTTGGTCTGAACAGAAAGAACATTGCCCAGATTACGTACATGAAAATTTAAAATGTTTGACCATATGCGTCTTTTTGCATCGCAGCTGGGAAAACAATTCATATACGACAACAACAGTCTCTCGTAACAGCAATTTATGTAATCAATTCGTTATTTCGATTACACAAACTTTATACAATTATAGAAGAACTAATACGTTGTCTTTTTTCAGTCAATACGCTGCAATTCCAAATTCAATTCGTAGTATGTACCGCACTCTTACAGGAAAGTGTACACTTTTGGCAAGTGTTTTTGAAAGACAGTTAATGATGTACAATGAACGCACTCTGATAATAACAAAATCGATAACGCCTGAGTACATTAGCCTGTGATAGACAGCATCAAGTAGCCAGCTCGCCAGACTTTGAAAAACTGTATATAAGTTGCACGCAATGTAGTCATGTCGCTAGCAGAATACTGTATCAACAACGACTGGTTGTTTTTCAGCTAATTAACCAGCCATGACACAACTACAAGTACATATCTGACGAAAATAAATGTGCGAATAAACTGCGCGCCTCTGATACTACAACCAGATTCAGAAGTGTCCATACTTTTAATGAACATATATCTGCGTTTCAAAGTACCTTCAAACGCCGCTAGTTATACCATGGATGGCTATATTTTGAAATAAAATGAACTTCCCAATTCTAGCGCGCATGGATGAACGCCACTTTTGACATCCATGAGAATGTAATACTACTGCTATTCCTAACCTGGTGCATTAACTTGAATATAATGACACCATGCTCAAATGAATAAAGTCTTCGTGTACTTACTCACTCTTTTTGAAGCAGATATTCCAAATTCTTTTCCAAGCGGTGCGTATAGATTGGATATTCCTCGGTGGAAGTTCTGTGCAACTTTAGAAATCATGTATACACAGCAAGCTAAACTATCAACAGATGACGTTAAATACATTAGCTTGCTTAGATATCTTATTACACGTTCTCTAAGTGCTAGATCAAGTCTAAACTGGATTCACGTGGGCGTTATTAAAGAGGAAGACTGCGAGCTCAAGAATCAGTTGAAAACTGAAAACAATTTTTTTCGAAAAATACGTGTTTATTCAAATATTTGATCATCTTTTTCGGTTTAAAAAGAGGATATTACCTTTCTACGAGTACATGGCGAATGTTTCGGCTTCTTTATGCAAAGTGGGAGCCTAGAGTAAGATATATAAATAAAGTTAGGTTATACGTATCTGATTACAAAACCTAGTGTTTCTTTGCTCGAAAAGTTGTTAATTTTTCCCGACTTTTATATCAAGTTGAAATCTTTTAAACAGAAAGCTTGCTGCTGGTGAGACAAAAGACATAAAGAATTCTTCTGAATGACGCTTCCACGAAAATTCCCACTAAGTAATTAGGTCGTTTATCAACAACTACGTCAGAGTTTTGCCAAAAAGCGAAAGTCGTGGGCTTTTTCCTGCTCCGCGTCACCTGGAAAAATGTTGGCTCAGTCAGACCAGATGACAAATGCTTAGACAAATTAAATGTCTCATGATAATTATCGAGAGTCCACCTCAAAAGATGCCTCAAAACAAAAACAATGTTATACCATATACGAAAGTAGAGTGACAATATAAAAACTACAATTGAACAAATCAGAAATCCTAAAGTAAATAAATGTTCTTCCATATATTTTAAACTAAAAGTATTCATCTCTTAAACTGGTCAGTGATACAATCTCTGCCATTCATCATTTTGAAACGTCGGAGATACAAACTCCTCGTAACGAAGCTGTGGATTGGACTCCGACACATTCCGATTGCTCTCATAGTCAACGCCGTGGTCAACACCGTCCTGTGAAGTACAATTGTCATCATGTGACACATGGTATCCATTGTTATCCTGCTGGAAGCGTGGAAGGCCTTGATGTTCTGGAAAGGCGTACAGCTGAGGATATATCGGCGGTATTTCGATTCGAGGAGTGACGTCATATATCACGGATTCCGTTAAGGGGACTGACTGCGGTTCCAAGGGCACCATAGGTCCATTTAAGGTGGCTGAGTGCGGTTCTGAGGGAGTCACATATCTGCTTAAGGGAGCTGGTTGAGGTTCTGAGGGGGAGAAGTATCTCGAAGAGATAGGTGTTGGCATTGGTGGAAAGAACAAAGGTCGAGTTGAAGAGACTGGTTGTGGCGGAGGGGGCATGGTGGAGATATTTAAAGGCGTCGGTTGTGGTAGAGAAGGCATTATAGAGCTATTTAAACGGGTTGGCTGCAGAGAGGGTGTGACAGAGCTATTCAAAGAAGATGGTTGCGGTCGAAAGGAAAATTCATACTTTGTTACGGTGGCCGTTTGCGGTTCAAAGGGAATTATTACTCTCTTGAAGGCGGCTGATTGAGATTCTTCATCTGATGACAAACTTTCTTTTGATGATTCCTCATAGGTTGATGACGAGGGTAAGGTGCAGCTTGACATCGTTGGGGCAAAGTTGCTTCTCGACGGCCTCGTTGCACCGTCTTGAATTTCAAGGCCATTGCCTGGGTTCGGCTGTATACTTGCATAACTACTGGTACTCTGTTTCCTGGTAAAATAAGCAAGTTTCAGTCTATCTAAGCCAACTAAGACCATACAAGCTTGCGACATCATAAAAATGATGAAACAGTAACAAAATCATTCACTACAGTTGAAAAATGTTCAGGTCAGCCTCTAAAATGTTGATCGGAAAAATTTTTGGCTTTAGGTGGTGTTTCAGAGGAGCTATGAAGTTCTACTACTTTTTTCGTCAAGAGCTACTTGAATGCCCTAGATACTTCAGCCTACATCATTAGCTCAGACAACCACTACATGTCTTCTACTAAACGCCCTGGGTTGCACAAAAAATTGGAGACCAAAACGAAAAGTGTTTATTCGAGGGCGGCGCTTATTCAAGGAAGGCGTCTATTCGAGGGAGGCCTTATTTGAGGCGGCGTTTAATTGAGGAAACATAACAGGTAAAACTAATCTACCTTCTGCGAGAACCACCTCGAAACGAGGCACAAGCTGGATTGCTCATAATCTTCAGGTCGGCAATCACTCTATTCTTGTAGCTGGTGACCACGATAAACTCGCACAGCGGTAGTTCAACCTTGTGCACATGACACGAAGAACATTCTGAACAGTTGAGTTTTACTACTTTCACTTCGATACGATATTTTCGCTCAGTTTTCAGAAAAATCTAAACAGAGTTTTACAAT
>JAODVM010433938.1:0-24228 GCA_025400095.1 Phenganax marumi
GACATTACATGACGCTGGACATTTTATGGTTGTGACATTGTGGTTAGCCGCGCATGCGCGCGGCTACCCACAAAAAACCCAACAAATCAGAATAAATATGATTTGCTAGCTCTCACAAGAAAGGGGATGAACTAGTGAATTTTGCCAATCACTCGCTGTCTAGCAAAGGTTACTGGATAAACTGACGCATTCTATATGAATAGCACTGGCTCACATTATCGTTAATATTAATGATTTGGAATTACACGAAACAGCTTAATCTTGACTTTAGTTTATAGCAACCAATGAAAGCATTTGACCTCTTGAGAAATAAATACCCGCCGGACTTCTTTAAGTGCACTACACTGATATATGAACTGTAAGTCCAGTCCAAATTAGTCGCATTTTTACACATGAGGTTAAGGAACGCATAAAGAAAAACGCGCACTTGAAACACTTCATTTGACATGATTGAACAAACGATCGAAAAAACAACATTTTGAAATAGACATATTCATTTTGAAACAATTTCCGTAATTGCCAAAGCAACACAATGCACACACAAATCGAATCGACATTGTTTCGTTGAATGTAAGGAGGAAAGTAAGGTAATTTTACACACGAAAAGGTTTCCATAATGTTGTAAATGATTATTTTGATATTGGCAAGATCAACCTCTGTAATCTATACTTTCTAAGCAGACTATATTATAAGACGTCTTCTTTGCCAATCGTATTTCGTAGCATAGCTTTGCATGAACACTCGGCAAAACATGAAAATTCGCATTCTATGATAACTTGAAAGGAATGGCAATTCAAAAGCAAAATTCCCTTATAATGCTTCTTTCCTCTCGGCTGTTTTTTTACGTGTTTCTACGCACTGAAATGCGCAACTTGTTCAAACACAAATTCTACTGCAGTTTGCCACCCATTTCGCTTATACAGAACTCGCTGTGTCGATTATAATAACCTTGTTTTGTAAGACAAAGGCGAACGGTCCCTTTTTTTAAGCTATTATGTAGTGCGCGGTATGTTCCCACCACGTTCAAAACGCTTTCACAGCGGGCGAGATTTGACCCGCTCCCCAGTATTTTATGACCATTCGCCTTCGCTTTTGTAGTCTTCCAAGACAAATTTGACGCAAGCGGTTGCAGCAAAAGCGCGCTCGTCAGACGGAGAAATTTGTCTAACAAAAGTCGAACACCACGTACACGAAAGCATACTGCGTAAAGCGCGGCCTTCCGTGTACTGCGGAAAAAGATCAGAGATAACTTATGACGAACTTTGCTAAACGATCAATAGCATTCCCGCGACAATGCGGCGTCGTTCATATTAAGAGAAACTGCTTGGCTATTTACGGTTAAAACAGACTAAAAATTGAAGCTTCTGTAGTCGAGCCTTATATAAAAGTTACAGGTGCCAAAAATATAACTCTCTTCCAGCCTCGCTTGCTAATATGTGAAGACTGATGTACCTCCACGTATAGTACAAAAGTCATGAAGCACGCACGATTCCTATCCTGGTGTATGTGATCAAATAATAGCGTGTACACTGTATACGCGCAGATACAACGCATTTTTAGCGATGTGTAAAACTTGTTGTGCAAAAGTGATTTTCATACCTCAAAATGAGAATCGTATTGTGCGTCGGTACTACGGAACAACAAAGAACATATCGATGTGCTACACTTTCACAAATCCGGTATTATACCTCTGTGCTTTGATATTTAAGTATTTCTGAGCTATCTTCCCTTTTCAAATGGTCAAATGTTAGATGCCGCATTTTAGTACCAAAAATGACCGAGCATTTCTAATGAAAGTGGCTAATTGTTGCTGTGTTATAACACAAAACACGACAGCGACAATCCGTCAACTTTGTCCACGTACACATCACCACTAAGGCGGTGGAAATTTTGAACAGAGAACGGCATGTAAGCGCAAATACCATTATATATATATATGGCAATTTCAACGAGAGTCGAGTCGCGAGTTCTTTTCATAATATTCGAGTGCCAAGAATTCGCGAGCGTGCTCGTAATTCGTGTTTCCTGATGCGTATCCGACAAGAAAGGAACGGAATTCGGAGTTTAGCACGTCGAACAAAATGTTTTTCAAACGCAAACACAGAGGCACTTACCCATTTTCGAGAGCACACAAGATATTAAAGTAGCGAGCACGAAGAGAACACGCCATGAGCCAGCGCAGGAACGATACATAACGACGATTATTAGAACCACACTATACAATCCATACACGATTGGGAATCCTCAACAATGATAGCAGATCGTAGACACTAAACGTGAGCAAACAATGTGGCATTTAACCAACTGAACAAACGGATCCACAATGTAATTAACATGGAGGCTACAATTCGAGACATTTTCCAGCGCCGTGCGCGCAAATACGCGAGTAAATAAAGCGAAGTGGAGGCTGTCTTTGGGTAATGTGTAGAATAAATAATACACAATTGACTATCGACGGTGGTATTGTCTCCTACTAAGAGCACCGACGCTAAAACAAGTTGAAATACTCACTAGTCACACTCTTCAGAAGTGGAATACTAGGGAATAAACCCAAACGTACAGTACCAAAACGTAACTACGATAAAGAATGCGTGTTCCACAAACAGCGCTGGCCGTTTCTAAATGCGAATTCGAGCCTTGGAATGAAACTCAATACATTAATGGCAATTAACTATTTGTAGCAATATTAGTCTCCGCCTCGTTCAATCAAGCACAGTGGGTCGCGCTGACAATGAAGTGTCCCCTCGCATTATATTCAACTTCCGTAATCCAACCACGAAAGCAACGATTGGCCGAATATGAATCTCAATTTTGTATCAACGTATTGTTATGCCTGGGCCCCTTGCGGATCCAGGAATGCGAGCGAGACTCAGCAAGTTATTGGGAGAGTTACTGCATGGTAAACGATATATATATATAAAACATACATCTAGCATTGAACTCGTAAAAAAGTGCAGATTTTGGTAACCAGTTGCCGGTCAAGTTCACTGTCAACAGAAGAAAATGTAACATTTTTCCTATCCTAATATCGTTTCTCATGATACACTCGCCGCCGAGGCTTGCTAAAACCACGTCTGCATCCTTTATTATTAAAGAAGGATCAGTGAAATATTTCGTGAGCAGCTTTATGCAGGTAGTTGAGTTCACTAGCCAGAAACGTTGGCAAAATGAAAGCATATAGTTTGATAGAGATCTTCATTTTTCTTACGAAACTCTTTTTACGCATCGTTGATGTAGTTATTTGAGTCGAAAGGAAATTCTATTGCCAAAAACTACACTAACACTCAGTTTTATGCATTCAGACAACTACAGCGTCCAACAGATGGGGCTACTTCTGCAAACGAGTATAATAAGTTTAAGCAAGATTCCTCCTTTTTTTATACTTTGCACTATGACCCATTCGACCTACTCTCTATATGCAATGGCAGCCACAATATCTCAACTCTAGGCTATATTATTCCAGTACAAAACAGTACTACTTATTATTACTGTAACCATTCCTGCTAAATATCATTCCTCACAGAAAACTCTTCGAAAGCAATTGACCTTATGATAAACTTTGAAATGTCACCCATTTCGAAGGAGTTTTCAGACTAATGATGCACAGGAATGGTTTCTGTCTACGATTGAATCAACTGAACTCGAGTACGCTTAACTCTAAACTCTTTGTACAAGTGAAAGACCATTTGAGCTGATGTTTATCATATCATTGGAAACTCAGTCATGAAAGTAGAATGCGTGGGTCTGTCATAGTCGCTTTCGTCTTTATCATTATAAAATAAAGAACGCATGTTCGGTCGTCTCTTACTGCAAAGCAATCGCCGATGTCAAAATTCTATCTGACAATGTTAAAATTGCGTGTGGGAATGCACTTTTGAACCAGAAAACTCGTAGCTTTTGCCAAATTGCATCGAGATGACAACATATATAGCCTCAGGAAAATATTTGTTGTATGCTCATGTTTCGCTCACGAATTACGATTACCCCATATACTCATTGGATATAAGGTTGGTTGTCTTGGATGAAGTTTTTAATCCAATTTTTGATTATGTATCCAAGCTTGTGCAATGGTAAATCATAGGACATAGTAATTAGACATAAAGTTTAGAGAGTTGGAAAAGTCATACGTAGTTAATGAAGTCATAAATTCTTCGTGGACAAACAAATACCGTCTCAAGGTCATTCGCTATTTTTGATTTGGCATAAATTGGGAATGTTTTATGTGTCTTTACGAAAACAAGTTCACAAATATTTTGGATTTTCAAACGCAACTTTGCAAGCATTCAAAACTTTGTCGTTTTGTTTACCCAATAACGGTAACAAAAGTGTCCTAATAGCTTTATACAATACCGTTATCTGTCTATAATACGACATTGTTTTTGACTAATAACCATGTTTTTTCTGAAGGCCTGAAAGAATTTTGGAACCCGACCAAAACACACACACACAAGTGAACTTTATCTCGGTGATCTGAAGATATTGCAAGTCATGCATTTTGGCTACGAAATTTCATTAGGCATTCACGTCAGCAATGCATATCTTCAATGCAATGAACCTTTTTCACCAGAATAATTAGCATCTTTATCAGTTGAAACTCCAAATGTTATCTCAGTCGAAAAATTCAGTCTTCGCATCAAATTCATGCGCGATGTCAAAACTGTAATTATGCAAAGGAAATTAACAAGAAGGATTTTATTCATCAATGATCACTGAAAAATGTAGTCCGAGACACCGCTGAAGCTTAAAAACGTACAGGAACGAGTTTAAAAGTAAGCTGCACCGGGCAGGAATGGTTTAATACGTACTATACATTTCAAGAACTCGTGAGCACCGAGGGGCGTATCACTTGAAAAACAGCGTACGCCCTTTTTTTTTCAAAAATCTCAAGATCTTTTTCAGAACTTGAGATTTTTTTAAACTCGAGAGATTTCAAAGTGATATTTCTGGATTTTACAAGATTTAGTGTATTTTTTTTTGAGATTTTTAAAATTTTTGGAAGATTTTTGTGATTTACAACTTTATAAAGATCTTAAGATTATCGTGATTTTAAAATTTTTGCGGAGATGTTTAAAGATATATTTTCAAAGATTTTTGCGAAGGTCTACGAGATATCTCGGAGTGATACGGTGAGCACCGAAGAGTATGTACAACACAATATGTAATAGTATAATAATTAATGAAGCCTCCTTCTACATTTAAGTGTTCCACTTGACGATTAATCCCCTATCACGAAGAGATCTTGCTACATACACGATCTATTTATCACAAAGCAAGCGACAATTATAGTATAATGATTTAAACATAACTGAAACCCTACAACGCCTAGGTAGCTGGAGTTGATTCCGACTGAATAACCTAAGAAGACTGCAAACAAATCATTTTTACCGTTTTTTCTCTATTTCGTTTCGTTTTCGAGCAATTTCGTCTATGACGTCGCAAGTTGAACAAAAGCTATCAATCTCTACCAAATTAGTAAAATTTCTGAATATCATGCGATCTCCTAACTTGATTCTACTTTTCACATTAATAATAATATGAGCTGAGCTAGTATTTTCTTCCAGCTGTTTACGCATTTTCATAGTTACAAAAAACAACTACATTTTCTGTCACAATCAATGATTAAATTGGGCATGAACCTTTCGTGACAAATCATGCTCGCATGTAGGCAGTTTAATTCCGGGGGTAAATTTGTTGACATGCGAACATTTCTTCACTCGAATGAAAAATCTTCCCGAAGGTCAAGTGATGTGACCAGGTGGAACGTGTAGCTGGAATTGTTTGTCGACGAGTATAGCTATATGAGCAATTTTCTGTGAGCCTCGCAGAACACTGATTGGTAGTCAACTTCTGAGACCAGTAGTTCAAAAACTAGTTGACGCTAATACAGTTCGGACGAACCAGCCCAGAAGCTTGTAAGGGCCGGCAAACAAATGGGGTGTTCACAGTGAAAAATACCTATATGCAGTATTGACCAAAGGGACACTCTACCATTACAATATCAAACTTTCTAAATCATTTAAAGACAATTCGTTTGCTCTGGAGGAAGCACCATATTTGAAGAACAATTTCCTATTTGGCATTTCGCCCTGCGTAACAGCCACGAGAAAGCAAATACTCAGAGGTCAATCAGTTCACCAAAATATTTAGTTATCATGGTATAAAACAAACTTTCAAATTCTTCTCTCTATAGAGCCTGAAGTCCAATGAACTAGCTCTTATTTTTTTATCACTATTTCTCAAGTTTATAGTCACGAAACGCGAGCTTGTTGCATCATCCCAGGCATCGTCTATACATATATATTTTATATAGAACACAAGTACCCCTGCTTTTTCTAGCTAATTCACGTCTATCTAAAATTATCAATCTGTGCTTCATTCTTGACTTACTGGTATTGGTATCGATAACATTAATTTATACGTATATTGGTTCTTTGCTAAAGCCACCACAAGAGAAAACAGAGGCCGGTAAGTAAGTTATTTTCCTCAGCCGGAAAAAGTCAACACGATTAAGATTGGGATTAAGATTAGGATTAAGATTAGGATTAGGATTAACAGTACGAGTCACACCACCACGATGACAAAACAAGGAATATCGCAAGAACAAACATGTTGACCATGGTGAACGGTTTATTTCGCTCTTCAGAACTTTCTACATTACCTAAAGAGCTTTCTTGTTTGCTCTGGAGGAAACGCCATATTTGACGAAAACACTTAACAGCATAGCGAATCAAACCATTCACCATGGTTAACATGCTTCTTCTTGCGATAATCGAGTTTACCACCACGACAAAATCACTGCTTTAACATAATTTGATTATAAAAGCAACTTAGATTTTACAAACAAGCGGATATCCTGATTAACCGAATCAGTTCCAACCAAGGTGCACGACAACACGTATGATACATCACAGCGCTAGTACAAACATGCTGTGCGCGCTTATATATACCAACAATGCTACTAACATAAGCTTCATCTTATTGGTGCACTCACCTAGTAAAATGTATAGCGCTCTTTTTATCTATACGTTCTTTATTATATTGGACACGACCGGAAGCTTGGGTTTAAACTTCACCTTTACGTGCTTGCCCTTGGCCCCTCTGTGTTCGCACGTCTGACGTTTTTGACGTCATACACGACTCAGTGTTTGATCGCCTTATGTCATAGCATTATCAGGATTACTTCACCATTTGAGTGTTTCTGGTATCATGGAAGTATTAGCATGGTACTTCATCTTCGCAATTGCTGATCGCCTTGTTATTGGGGACAATTAGAATTTACGAAAGGTGAAGTCTATCGACTTCGTTAAAACGCCTCGACTCTTTAATTCTAGATTTGCAAATTCAGAAAAAAACTTCAATACAGAGCTCCATAGCTCATAAGAAGTCAACCGTTGGTGGTAAATATAATCTATTCCTATTACTGCACAGTCGTGTGGTACTTGAGCTCATACTGTGGCACCCATGAAGTCGTATCATACGCACTACTGTTTCACTCTACAATGAGTTCAAACACAAGGGTAGGGGCACGGCAGTATCGCGTTTACTGCCAAATACGTGACTCATAATGAAACCAACCGCAAACCAAGCATTCAGTATGCAATAAATATCACTACTACAGGGCAGTCCTAACCTCGGTCATGACATTAAAGGAACGTTTACATTTGCATTTTTTTGCTGCGCTATTTCTCTTCCTGGTGTATGGGATTGAGCAGCTTGAGTAAAGAGTACAAAAACAAAACGTTTGGTCAAGTATGTCTGTCCTATTGTTCAACTCCACCACCTCCTTTAACACGAGAACAACAGCAGCATACGGGCCTTAACCAAAAGTTTGCAAACAGACAGCCTGCACGTGAACAGCGCATTATAACTCTGGGCCTGCAGTCCTACACGGTACACTTCGACGGTGGCCAGTTTATAGTGACGATGACGCTCCATGCGTTCATTGTCGCGCAGTTTCTCTCAACTCAGTACCACTAAACAAAGAAGGCGAGCGAATTTCACAGCGCTGTCACTAAGCTAGCCTGCACGCAGGTCGATTTCTCCTCGCTCTACTTGAAAACAATGACGTGTATCTATGAAAAATTTTTTCAATTGATCGAGCTTAACTTTTTTAAAGATTGTTATCGGATGAGGAAAAATCTAATTCAAATCGATTGTTTATTGCGCTCAATCCGTTTAGCTGTGTTGGCGCTACTATGACCGCTGAGTCCCAACCGCGCCTATTCACTAGTGAACAAACTGTACACAGTGAGTGTACAACGCAACGCATCAGCTGTTGAGCTATCGCTATGCGAAAACATGTGTTTTCGCTATTAAACGCGCTAGTGGCAAAAACATGTTAGCGAATTTTTGTTTAAATATATCGTGTCTTATCGATGCGCGTGCCAATTCGAAATGCAACATGAAGCACGTCTTTTGACCATATTTAACAGGAGCGCTATAATCGCAAAGACTTATGAATTCTTATTCGTATGTAGCCGGATATATATAAAACTCCCAAGAAATTTCGACTTCCCGGTATTCAAGCTAACAACTATAAGTGTTCCGGATTACCACAGATTGACAAAGGAACGTCATTATTCAATGAAGTACATTGACAATTTGCAGTATTTCTTCGTGTCTACGAATTGCTTAAGTAAACACATTAGGGCAATTTCCTAAGCCAGTTCACTGGGCTTGCCAGAGACACCATCTTTAATGGCTGTTGGCAAAACAACCAACAATTGCAACCATTGAATAAGAGTGCAACCGTTAAACTAGAACGAGAACGGACAATCTATACAACTACAAACGCACTAGCGGGGAATTCGTTTTTCTATTTCACATGCAAACACGAATTCTCGCATCTATTCATGATGTTTGTTTATCTAACGTATTCGTGCGAAATTTCATCATACCTGTCTTCGAGAGAACAGCGCTTACCACTCAAAGACGAGCGTATACAAGATGAACCGGATTTCAGGTTAAATCGTCGGTTGAACAAGCGCAGTGTTTCGCTATAAGATTGCCTGTGGTAGGGCTGTTAAGACCTCGCTTTGACGCCAGCTATCAGCTTACTGAGTAGTATGTTTACATGTTCCAACCCGCGTATATAACTTGCGCACATCTGCTTTGGGTTAAAAGTTCATTTCACCTCGGCGCGCAAACCAGATTGGCTCGCTGATTTACGCGAATAGACGTGAGACAAAAATGTGCCACACAACATAACTGTAAAAAGCCTGAATGCACAAGACAAAAGGAACTCGCGTTTCTTGCTAATTTCCAACAGCTGCGCACATTCGAAAATAGAAACTTCCCGACGCGCGCACCAAATGCGAAAATAACAAAGCGTGGAATGGTGCAAGCGAGCACATTCATGTCGCGACATATGTTCGCCTGGCTCACATTGTGCGCCGCTGGGAACCATGATATTGATTGTTATAATGCTATCAGTAAAGCCTAATGGAACCCAAGCTGCCTGCCAAAGCACAAAGACATTAAGAAAATAGTGGAGTACGTAATACCTTTTGTCAGTCCTCTAAAGTCCAATGCATACAAATACGTTAATATTAGTCATTTGGCTTAAACGTCAATGCAAGAGTTTCATATTTACACATTGCAATGTTATGTACTTATACTTATGGTTTCACTAGTACTTGCAGTCGTACCTATTTAACCTATAGCTGTAGGTTTGTATGGCCTTTCAAGCACTACAGTCCATGTAACCATACTCATTACTGTAAAACATTAAGGTTTTTGTATTTTTGAGCTAAACAGAAAATTTAACCGACTCAAATTTACAGAAAAAAGTCGAAGGCGTGGCGTTGCTTTTCAGACTTAAGAAAAAAAATCCTTTATTAAAAAGCGGGGGATGTTTTCGAAGTGTCATGTAATACCCATGCACCATCTTGTTTTTTCAACTCATGTTTGGTTACATAATGCACTTCAATTGATTCATGTCGTTTGCGTTTCAAACATTTTTAAGTTGATTAAAATATATCAAGCTATCGAGTATCGCTTGGCTTTTTTTAGCCCACTTCATGCGTTTATTAAAAGCAACAGATAAATGCGAGCTAGATTTAATAGTCAGCCAGGATGCGAGTGCATCTGTGACCACAAAATTTAGAGGCCTTTAGATCTGACTTCCAGTACCGTTACAGCACAAGATATCAGGGAGCTTTAGATTAGACTACGAGGAGGACTGTGATTACCAGATATTACAGAGCTTTAGATTTGACTGCGAGTAGAAGTCTGACTACAAGATATTAATTAGACCGTTACTGTACTGGAGCTTTAGATATGACTACGAGTACACCTGTTACTATACAAGATATAAGAGAGCTTAAGATTTGACTAAGAGTACGACTGTGACTACAAGATAATAAAGAGCTTTAGATTTGATTACGAGTATGACTAGGACTATAGAAGATATTAGAGAACTTCAGTTTAGCGCGACTGCAACTGCAAGGACACAGCAATCAATAGTTCGACCTTCACACCAAAGACGCATGATAAGCCTTTCGTTTCGTTTCCTTTGCTCAAAACGAGTCATCACATTGTGAGCTATTTTAGACCTACTTTAGCATAGTGTTGTACTTACGATTATTTCGTCGAATCACCGCATGCACACTTAAATACCAACAGCGTCTTTCACAGCGAACACTCTAGATTATAAAAACAAAATAAGGAACGCATTAGGAATATATATGTATATAAATAGAGGTCGCCTCGCATGTTTTCTTACACACCGTCTGCGTTTTAAGGTAGACGCACTTGGAACCTTAATTCCTCAGCGTAAATATAAGTATAATATATAAATCTTCCCCTTGCTGGTAACAAACAACGATGAATTTCGAAGCGAATTCTTTAACGAAGATCAACAAGCTGCGGGGATTGCCTGGCAAATGGCACAAGATAACGCGTTGTGCTTTCCACTGTCAGGTTATGTGCTCGAATTGTAACAGCTGGTAATCTCTGCAGCGCGGTTTCAACGTCACCAGACCCTGGTTGGTTGCCTTGCAAGAGGACATGTCAGCGACACTCAATATAGATTGCGGAATTTAATTTGCCTGCAATGCGCGTCACCATATAGATTTCACGAGATTTTTTTTCTTTTTTCTTGCCGAAACTTGTATATCAAGATTTTTCTCCACTTTAAAACGACTATTAATTGCGAGATATAGAATGAGTTAAAAACGCGAAAGAAAGAATCTACGGACAATACTGAACGATCTGCACATGCTTTTTCTTGAGCTGTACATGACGTTTTGCTTTGCAGTGTGAGACTGTGAGAGCGCTGTCCGCGCGGCCAAAACTTTGGTAGTATTTTTACATGTTTCGGTAAGAACTAAGATTATTCCACTTCTGATTGGTTAGAGTTGGTCAAAACATCGGGCAGGTTGAAAAACAAATTTGAATCGTGCCTGAAAAGTGAAGATGTTACATTTTGGTATCAGGGCATTTTGTAATCTTGTTTTCTCAATATATTATTACTACTTAGAATATACCGCCTACCGCAAGCACTCGCGGGTACGGACAATTTGTACTCACAATCTTCACTCGTTCTGTTGTCGCCTGTATACACTTATAATGAACGCTGAATTCTGTGTTGAAAAGAGAGTCCAGGGCGGACAGAAAACGGTAACAAGGTCCATAATGAACGAATTCATGACAGATACACTTTTAATAGCATGCAACATACAGTTTCCTTATAGAAACATTGACTCCTGCCGTGCAACGAAGAAGTCATGGCAACTGCACAAAACAAATTCCTGGACGATTAGTTTCTAACGTCATTCACACAAGACAAAATTAAAAAGAATTTCTTTATAAATATGAAGCGCATTTTTAAGTCAATTATCACTTAAAAAGATAATCGCAAGTTACGTCAAAATCATCTATAAATGCGCGCTTTCGCAAGTCTTCACTTTTCCGAATGTGTATCGTAAATTCTTTGACGACTCTGGACAAAATATATCTTAAAAATCCGAAAAAAAACATTTTACAATAACTGTAGGACTCCAAAGCATATGGCACAGTGTATATTACTAAAATTTAGCAATGAAAATTAGTTAAACGAAGAAAAAAAATAATAAAATGGGGGAAAACATGAAAAAAACAACTCACGCATTTGAATTTTTCGAAATTTGGCGCTCGTTCCAGTGCTCTGGGTGCAAAAATAACATTCCCTTCTAAATATAACGGATCTATATATATATTACAGAATCAAACAGCTCAGTCGCATGAACCAATGCTTATTGCTTTTCCGTCTCCAACTGCGTACAATAGCAATGGAAACGTCTCCCCGGCTGACAATCACACGTTGACAAGCAATGTAGTAACATTACGTCATGTTGTCGTGTGACCTACTCGGGTGGATGAATGTTTTTTAAGTCTCTTCGAGTGATAGCCACACCATGATAAGCACAATACAGTGGAACTAGTGGAACCCCGTTAATACGACCACCATTTGGCCAGCATAGCTTTGTCGTTGTGACGCAGTGGTCGTATTAACGGGAGTCAAATTACGGCACAAATGTCTGAAGATCTATTTGGGTTTGACAAATGAGTTTAGCCAGTTGTTCGCACTTTAATTTTCGCAGCATTATTTGGCATATTGATTGTCGTTTACAGCAGTTAGGGGCATCAAAAGGTGGTCGCTGGTCGAATTAACAAGGGGGTCGGACGGCGGGGTTCCACTGTAATGCAACGGCTGTCATGTTCTAGGAAGTAGTCGGATAGATGAATGCCTGTGTAAGCCTTTCTAAGTGATACCCACGTGACCACTGTATGAATCCACTTGCACTCAGTGGTAATCTAGTGCAATGCCCTCAGTAGACAGCCACAGAGCTAGTTCGGTTCGTTTTCTGATATTTGGCAACGCAGGTCAGGTCAAGTCTAGCATCTTCTAGACCTCTCCATGTGACACGACCGAATAGTTTACCAACTTAACGTAGCTTTTTACGAGCATTCAATCAGTGCGTTGTTTATATCAATTACAAGTTATACTATGCTAATAGAATCAGAGAATAGAACAACTTCTTTTGCAGACAGCTACTGCCCACATTGATAGTGCACTAAATACCCCTATCAATGAATGGATACCTCATTGAATACAAGAATAGACCGATGGATATTGAAGTGTGTTGAATTAAAATGCCCGCCCTGAACTCAAAATCTTTCCGTCAGCATTATTCGAAAGACCTAATCATTTACTAGTTAATACATACTCTAGTATAGTACAGTACGACCTAGGACATAGTTCAAAGTACGATACCCTCACACTACACGTCTTACCGTTATACAGAACACGTACACTGCAATGTATCTTGTATAATCAACCAGAAATACTTCTGTCTCGCTTAAAAGCACGCTGTAAACATTATTAACACCGAAGCTATACCGTATGATAGCTTGGCGTCGCTTTAAACTACTCCAACTTTTCACGTGTGTTTATTCGTAAAAAACTACTCATGCAAATCGACGCGTCTGAGCTTGTCTTCCATTTTCACCTCGAGGCAAAAGCCTTTCATGAGCGCCCGTCTTTGAAATCTTGAAGCATTTCAGAAAACCTTGCATGCCAATGGGTAAAGTATAAGAGTTTTGACAGGAATTTGGCACTTCAGTGTTTCCGTTCATTGATCGTAAGCACTTGAAATTCAGAATATTCAATTTAGCGCGTCTGAGAGAATATTCAAATCAAGCGAGCGTAGTATCACGGAGTGTATCTTATTCCTATCAACATCACAAAAAGGCCCTGGGAATTAATGACTAAAACTCATAATTGGCACTCATTAAGCTATCATTAGCGCTAATTGCATATAGATTAATAGGCATGATTCGTCGCCCAGATATCGAAGTGTACTGTCCCAGCTCTTTGCTGTAGTATACAAAGTACAACGTGATGTCTCAGTAGACAACTTGAAACTTACAAGTGCCTATATCAAGATTAGGGATTGTATATCTTTGTAATATTAGATTCATTTAAAGAACAATTGTAATAAAACCTACTATCCCACAAACTTCATCTTCATAAATTTAGATGATATTAAAGTCATTGGAATTGACATGAAAGGAGAATTGCAACTGAATTTTCTTTGTTTTCCATCTGAAAAATTCTTAATTCTGCGTCTTTTTCTGTAACTTGGATACCACTTAAATCCACGAAGATAACGTTTTGAGAACGGATTGATCACAGTTCTGCGATGAATAACACAAATATCATGCACAAGTACATACAACACCTGATCTGGACATAGACACTTTAAACCATCGTATAGTCCATCCACATGTTTTTGAAAAGGCCATCTTCCATTGAGGTCTTTGTGCCTTGAGGGCAGAGTGAGCATTTTAAACAAATGCACGCTTCATCCTCCCTGGCAGGCAGCTGCAACGCCAAAGGAAGATAGCCTTAAACCTTTGCGAAGAACAGCGGCAAGCACCAAATTTACAGGCCAGTTTAACAGTGGCTAGAAGTCTCGCATGTCTACCCATCACTTAGACAGGCTTAATCAACCACCCTCAGTATAGTAAGTTTTACTTGAAAGGTTCATGTCAATTTTTCATAGTCCGTCACGAGCCTCTGGTCCTCTTGCTGTAGCTTAAGAGCGTGATCTAGAACGTTTGTGGACCAGTATTGCCACAGGGCGTTTAGACCTCCCATTCCAGTCTCCTGAAGCGCATATTCTAACACGTTCTGAAAAAGTACGTGCGGGCGTTTAGCTCAAGAACTAAGTTTCATCAATCAATTCACTTTTTCACTGCATTGCATTTTTTGTACGGCTCTAAGAACTACAATTATTGCTTTCACGGTGCAAGTACGTATAGCTTGCAAAGCAACTTACAGCAAATTCGCCATATTTTACCTTTGCTACGCTCATTTTACCAAGCCGCGGTTACCATTCAGTTAGACTTTCTCAAAGTCCGTTTTTCATTTGGAGGTGTATATTTCCCAGAGAAAAAGAGAGCAAGAATGAGGGTTAGGGTTAGGGAAAAACGGACTTTTCTTACCCGCGGCGCGCCATTTTTTACCGACCAAGATTTAGGTCGGTATTTCTTAACCAATCAAAATATCGCAAATGACGAAAACGGATATCTTACTGTTTGGCGAAATAAATGAGCGATTGACAGTTTTAGTTGGAGTCAGTTCGGCCATCAACGTACAAATTTGCCTCTTTGCAATGTGCATGAAATCAACAAGCCGTCAGTTTGCATGAATGATGCAATATCTTTTTCGCGCCATTTAAGAAGACCCTGATTCCATTTCCTGCAGACGGCACAAGTCGACTTCTCACCAGCTTTCAGCGTGCTCCCTACCTACGATTTACGCTATATCGCGGTCTGAATAGTGTTTCGGAGTTTGACGGTGTATGCGCCTTTCAAAGCATAGCTTTAGGCGTACAGTTCGCTACCCTCCTTTCTCCCTTTCCAAGAGAAGTCGACTTGTGGCAAGTCTACCATTCAGTCAGTTAACAGGTAAAACCTCTGTTGTACTGAACGTACCATAAATGATGGATTTTAGGCGCCGCGGCGTTTATTGAATTACTCTGATTCTAGTAGCAGAATTTAATTGGGAACGGCGTTTATTAATAGTGTTGCATAAGTATTCGTGCTAAACTCTTCATTCACAGAAGAGAATCTGACGAATTGACCCTTTTCCCCAATATACATTGCACTAGCATGCCAGGTGCAGCACTTGATTAAAAGCAGTGCTTGACTCATCATGCATGGTGCTATACAAGCCATTTAACCGCCAGGCAAACTTACCGGAAATCTGGAGTCCCTCTGCGATGCTTCCGCATCAGTGGCAATCCTCAGAAGTTTTGTGAAACGTTTAAGGAAGTCCCCCATGACATCACTAAGAACATCCAATGTCAAGTCATGAGCACCTGGAGATGATGAGAAGAAACGTGAAGAGTGATTGCCAAACTGTTTCAAAACTTAGCCAAATTGTTCGCTGTATTTTTTTGTTCATGTCGATGCAAAACTGGACAAGGTGAAGACAGTTCGTTATGAGATATGATCTGCAACCCTTGCCAAAGTCTTTGTTCCATCTCCTTGTTCATATTCATGTTTATGTAACAGTGGCGGACACTTGGGGGGCCAGGGGTGGCTTGAGCCCCCCCCCCCCCCCAATAATTTTGAGAGAATGTACTAAACTACAAAAACTACAGACATATAATGCAGTTGGCACACTAAATTTTGACTGTTTGATGAAACATGAATTTGAATTCTGTTATTATACATACATTCAGATAGCAAAGTACACATATATGTTAACAAAAACAAATTTTGCCACAATTTTCTGTTAGCATATTGACAGTATATATTTAAAATTTGGCCTCGCCCCCCCCCCCCCCCAATATGTTGTGAAGTGTCCGCCACTGTTATGTAAGTTTGTGCACACCCTCACCAACAATAACAAATTTTAGCAAGTACAACTTGTAGATCAACTTACTTTCATAGCCACAATGGCAGCAGATTGCAGCAATTGCTTTGTAAGTAAGACATCGCAATGAGTCGTCATCCAGCTCAATTGGACTGGCATCACAACCCATGGCAAATGCACTAAACAAGAAAAGACAGCAGATCTGTCAAGAAGAAACAGTAACAACATACTACTTAAAAGGAGTCTTACAACACTTCACACAAAATTAGTCACTGTAAACCTATTAAATTCGTAGACATTTAGGTACCTGCATAGTATCTTAAATCGTATCTTTAATTTAGTAGTACCATAGTATCTTTTTATTTTGTAAATATTTAAGTGTAATTCAGCCTATGAGCTGGAATGTGAAATAAACCACCTATCACCTCTCACAAATGCATTTCCCTGCTACAAACATTGACAATAGTTGACACTGCAACTTTGAAATCATTTAGACCATTTTTACCTTTTTGCGTCAACTTCAGTTGGATTAGACAGGAATCCCCTTTGCCGAGGTCGAACGTAAATTCCATTTTTTCCACAGTACTTCTTTGGAGGCCGAGGAGCGGCTGGAAGTTGGGGTAGATTATCATTTTTCTAAAAAACATACTCAGATATTAGCTACAGTTACTTGTATTTGAAGTACTCAATAACCTTTCCTCATACAGGATTAATTGCATATTTACTGTACAAATACTACAAGTACATACGTAATAGCAATACTATACAAAAATGCTCCTCAGATGTGATGTAAACTAGATTTCTACTCCTTACTTACATTTCCACCAGCCTGATGATGTTGTGCTGCCATTTTCATCAACATCATTTTTCTGATGTGGTGTTTTAGCTCAATTGAATGAAGAAGAAGATTCTGTCCGTGAGAATCCAACGGGGGCTGAATTGAGGCCAGGTTTTGATTTGAAGATCTGAAAAGTGAATGCAGTTGAACAACAAATACACCTGTCATGAACTTACTCAGAAATCATTCACACTAGATACAGTATTGAAAGGTTACACTGGAAGTGTCCACTGACCACTGGCTGCTTCAAAAATCCAGACTAGTGATTTGAAGTATGGCTTTAAAACATGGATTTTGAATGCGAACGTGGCGCTATGTCTGAGTTTTTAAATCGATGTGTTTAGCTTCAACTATTTTACTGTTTTACTCTTTTCCATTTTCACAACTCTTCATAACCCAGTTTAGAGTGAAACATCGTTAAATACATTTTTTAAAGGATTTCATGCACATTCTAGCAAACTTACTCTGTTGAAGCGGACTCTTTTGAAACGACTTGGTGCAGTTTCAATTCATCGCATTCAGCAGCTTTTGGTTTACATAATTCGTCTAAATTTACCTCCTCCAAACCAAATACTTCATCTTTAATTCCTCCCCAATAACTAGTAGGACAGTTTTCCATTTTTAAAGCATTTTAGAAAGAAATTTTATAGCTTTTAACAAAATTGCAATCTTAGGATGTTTTTTTCGTCCACCATATTGGAATTCGATTGAGCCCGCATGTCCTTCTCGGAATACGTCATGTCGTAATGTACGAGTAAAAGCATCCGCGTCAGCCAGCGTAATACTGGGCGAGACTTACTGCGTTATATCAAAGGCGAATACCCACCCATCTCTGAGCAGGTCCAGTAGATTCAACAGAACAAGTACTGAAGTACCAGGTACATATTACATCAAGATCATCTCAACATCGTTACTGACATTGCCATCCAAACTCCATAGTTAACAACTGATGATACTGAGATGAAGAGTAAATGAATCTTGTGACTTCTGCTTGCGCAGATTGAAGAAAAAGACTCGTGCGCTGTAATTCGACAA
Organism: Phenganax marumi; assembly: GCA_025400095.1. Classification (NCBI taxonomy): domain Eukaryota; kingdom Metazoa; phylum Cnidaria; class Anthozoa; order Malacalcyonacea; family Clavulariidae; genus Phenganax; species Phenganax marumi. Next base: position 18,240 of record JAODVM010433938.1, read on the forward strand.
CGACGTATTGCTCATCAAGAAGCTTATTTTACAGCCATTGGCAGTTTATTCCCATATTACCCAGTCCGTCTGGTCAGCTAATCAATTATTGAACTGTCCTTCACATTGACTATTCTGAAAACACGTGAACATCATCCACAATTTATGAAAAGTGTTAGAAATCATGATCTTCAACATAGTTTCAAATAGATTTATAGAAGACCAGTTACTATGGGCGTTTTTGAGAATCACTGTTGGAACGTAATCGCAATGCTGAGGCTACCCGCATGTACGCTATGCGTACCTATTTTTTGAGCTGTTCACTGTTTGCCACGTTATTTCACCCTGGGGCCGGTTGTTCGAAGCGCATTTAGCTTAAACGGTGGATAAGTTCAAAATAGAAACCATATTTACGTATTCCTTCAACAACAAAATTGAAACTTTGTTTTACTGAGTACTATTATTATGTATTTACCTATATTTTAATCACATAAGATTTGATTTAAAAGTTTTAGAAAACTTTTGAAAGTGTTTTTGACTTCTGACTTATCCACCGATTAAGCTAAACGGCGTACGAGCAACCGGCCCCAGAATTCAAACAGACGACGTGTTTGGATAATGTTAGGCGTTTGAGGTGTTTAGTTGATTCGGCTCTAATTTCCACGTGTGACGCGTTCCGAAAATGATCATCAAAGAAACAAAACTTGTTTTCAAAAGTTTGCCTTGAAGGCTGAAAACACAATTAATTCAATTTCCAGCAATTCGTTTTTTGATTCCAATCTTTATGTACCTATTCATTCCAATTGCATCCTCCAAACAGATAGAAATCTTTTGAAATTTTAATATCACTTGAAGAAACCTGTCTGGACGAAAGCAAAATATAGACTTGGGTCAATAAAATCTATTTCCTTAGAGATAAACTTTGTTGAAATATTGCGTTATGGATTTTTTGTGGAAATTACGGCGTAAGAAGTCCAACATGAAAGCGAACTCGACCAGCTAATAAAACAGCAATCAAAACCGTGCGATGTTGTATACACAACATATTTAGCAGTGCATTTGTAATCATTGTGACCTGTCTTCTCATTGGCGGGCAACATTAAGGATACGTGGGTTGCAAATTCGAGGAAACGTGAACCATTGGATGTAGTTTCGAGTGCTTATTTGCTTTTCAAATAGTGCCCTCATTTGTAGATTCTTATTGGAGTGGGCTAGCATACATTGTTAATTATGTCTGCCATGTCATTTACACAAGTCCGGCTCAGCTGCAAACGTCGAGTGGAACGCGACAGCAGTCAAAAGATAAGTGCCTACTCCTTGCGCTGTTAATTAACAGTGGCTTGGAATATGGCTACGAGCTGTCATTTACCTGGCTCCAGCTCACCGGAATTAGAAAAGAGCGCTTGGATTCAATGATGGATTGAAGCTAAAGTTTATCGTTTCGAAAGGTCTTTGCTCTTCCGCAATTGCACTTGGGGAATGCATTGATAATTTTGACGACTCCGCTATCTACGTTGCCTGACATCGACAATTCCTGAATTTACACGACTTGGTATACTAAAGTTAAAACGACAACTGCAGAATCGTTCGCGTAAGGTCAGTGTGGCAAAATAACTCGTAGAAATGAATTCTACCAATCTCACAGGAACAGTCTTCTCCAACCCACTAAAACAGCTTTGCTTTAAGCTGTATTACGAATGTCGTAACTCACTGGAATCACAAGAAAATATTTGGGAAACGAAATGTGGTCATGATTATATTCGCCAGTGTACGAGGACACCTTCCAACAACGAACTACCAACAGGTCTACTGGTAATCTTTGTCCTAATTGCCATCTTCAGTTTCATGGCGAACGGATTCGTATGCGTTGTGTACATGCTGAGCAAAGAGATACGGACTGCTAAACATTATTTCATTGTGAATTTAGCAACGGCGGATGTCCTTATTGCTGCGCTGGCAATTCCGTTCTACCTGACTCAATATATACCAAACTCCTCCAAGACGTTATGTCAAGTCGGCTCCATGGTGGATGTCTTGTGTTGTACAAGTTCCATCGTCGGTTTTTCCGTGATTAGCGTGGAACGTTTCGTGGCCGTGAAGTATCCGTTGCGTTATCAAACTATCGTGTCGCGCAAACGTTGCTTACTCGTGCTCTCGCTTGCGTGGGGATATTCTATCGCGTTTTCCCTCGCTTCTCAGATTCCAAGCGGGACGCTTTATATGGATCATTGCGTCTTTTTCACAAATACCTATCTGTATGCAACCACATTCGCGAGCTTTCTTTTCCCTCTACTTGCAGCGTTGCTTGCGTACGGATGGATTTACAAGGTCGCCAAATACCAAGCACAGCAGATCAATGACAGAATTCCTCGCACACTGAATCGAATGAAACGCGAATTCAAAGCAGCGAAAACGCTAACTCGTATTATAGGCACGTTCGTCCTGTGCTGGCTTCCATTCTTCTGCTATATTTGGATATTTTCTCTGTACAAAGTCGAGGTGCCCTACTACGAACTTTACTATATCGTACAAATCGTTCGCTTCTCAAACTCGCTTGCAAACCCTTTCATATACGTCGGCATCAACAGAGAGTTCCGACGAAGCACGTTCAAGATGCTCAAGAGATGTCTACTCAGCATAGAGCATCGAACTAGCGACACGAACGAAGGCAGGCAAACGACCGATGTTGTCTTAAGAAACATTTCAGCAGCATCCCTTGATACATCACTTTGATGCAGTAAGTTTCACAACATGTCATATCCTATCTAGTTTACGCGTGCATCTTACGCAAAAAACGGCATTATTGCGAGGTCAGGGATACTGCTCACAGTCAGTCTATAGGCCAGTTCACACGGGCGATTTTCGATGCGATTTTTCTCGTGTTGAACGACGTGAAAGAGTGGATAACCGGCGATATACTTGGTCCAACACTTCTGCTAATGCACTCGCAAGGAAGCCTACTCGATCACATACTCTAAGAGCAGAACCGTCCGTGTGAACTGGCCTTATCATTTCACGATAATCACAAAAACATGCAGTGCATATTTCGATGATTTTCATGTGAAAAATTCTATCCTACACAAGTAGAGCTTTTCAAAAAAAAATAGTATGTTGTAGCTGTGTACAAGATTAGATAACCATGCCCCATGATTGAGTTGTCAAACAGCAGTGACTTACACAACCTTGTATATACGTTGCGAGCGGAACCGTGCGCTAGCATGTGTATGTTTTGCGTGCTGTTTGCGTAACGACGAAGGACAGCGTCCTTCTCTACATAGCAACTAGTTGCTGAAGTGAATATGTCAAATAATGTCAAATAATGTAAATACATACATACAATGTAAATACATAACGCACGCGTAAAATAAGTGTATAATTTGCAGGCAAACAGTGTATATATATACAGAAGCCAACAACCTATTAAATTAGACGGGGTAAAATCGACAACTATTTCGTCCATCTTGTTCAATTTGGCGACGAAATAATTGGCATTGGTGTATGTATGACTGTGAGTAAATATAGTAAGACATTAAAAAACATTAAAAATTTAAATTTGAATGATCTTCGTCCTGCAACCGCTTTCCTGGATTATTCTTTCCCAGTCCCTTTTACGTTCAAGACGAGGCGAGCGATTTGACAGTCCGGAAAACCTATTTTTGAGTTCAGGGATAATGGCTCGGCCTCGTTCTTGGGCAGCGGCTAAGAGATTCCTTTTGCCATCGGGCCTCGCAGGCTCCTGAGCGGGTTCTTCGTAACTACTCGACTGCCATCGTACCTCCGACGTGTTTACGGACTCATCGTTTTTTCGAAATCTGATGGACACGTCAGCAAACCTGCTTTTCAAGTTTTTCTTGAAGTTTGCTAAACCAGAAGTGCCTTCTGATTCGTTTGGTAGTTCATTTGCAACTTCGTCCGAGTTTTTGAACTTCTGAGTCGACTTAGGAGAGTTCTTCTCGCTTGTTACTTTTATATCGCCCTCCGATAATCCGGAGATACTTCTTCCCAAGTTCACCTCAGCTTCAGCAATTTTATTTCGCTCAAAAATCTCTTCTTTGCTTTGATTTTGAGAAATTTCTATTTCTGCGGATACCATGCAAGAATTCTTATCCACATCATTTTCGATAAGATCATAGTGCGTTCCAATTTCCCCAGCATTTTTTTCCGAGTCTATTTGTTGTAATTTTCTTTGCTCCTCGACAGAATTTACTTCGGTAGATGAACTTTCCCGCAAATTGTCATTGCTCTGATCAATTTCTTCATTGTTTTGTTCACTTTCATTGCTTTTGTCATCTGTTGCTTCCTGACCATTTTCGTCGCCAGAATTCAAGTGTTTTGACACCGAAAAACCTTCCAGTGCTTCGTAAAAATCTACGTCGCTGCTGCCAGCTTTCGTGTCGTCGTTTATTTTGTCGCGGTCTCCGTCGTTTTGTTCCTTATTGAAACTTATTGCTTGACCGCCTATGTTCGAAGTCTTAACAATACGAGTCGTATCGTTATGAGTTTCAATTGTTTCCGAGAACTCATCGTCGAAATTGCTCTCTCGATTTTCCGAATCGGGAGTTGGCAGATGTTGATTCAAACCAGGTTCATGCGCACTAAAACTATCATCACTGACATTACCTTCTATGGGAGTATTCCTACCATCACATTTTGGAAGTCTTGTCTCGCTTTCGGGAGGGGACGCCATATTGTCGAGTTTGGCAGGAGCCGAAGAGGAGTGGACCAAAGTCTTACGAGAACACGATCCTTTCTTACAGCGGTAGTGGTTTTCAGCGCTGCACGGCCGAGTTTTGCAAGAGAGTTGAATCACGTCATGAGCTTTACTCTTTTTCCTAAATAGAAAATTGGCATCACGATTAGTATAAGCGTGATGAAAGCGTGAACACATTGACTTGAAAACGCGATTAAAACTCTCGTTTATGCTCACTTCAACTGTTATGAGTTAATAAGGTATAGCAAAGATATTCAAAACAAAATATTGTGGAAGAAGGATTATACGCACTTGTTTAATCGGCATTCGATAATCTTTAGCTTTAGATCGAGTGCTGACGATGCTTTCCGAAATTCATCAGCAATGCCATATAAGACATCTTTGAATAAGAACATAAAACAAATTGCATTCGTGCAAAGTCATCAATAAAAATACGAACGACTGATACACCGCGTCTCTTGTGACAGCTACTTATTTAGGTACAGTATAATGAAGATAGACTTAGCTATAATAGTACATACCTTTATCTTCATCGACTGCTCTGTTCTGAAGAGCTTTAAACGTGTGAAAATATCCGCTCTCATCTTTGCTACGGTAAGACAGACGTAGAGCTGTATTCGGAGTCTTTTGGGATACATCAGTACCTGAAAGAACATGCATGATCACACCGAGTGAATTCATAAACTTCTAAACAATTACCACATCGAAGGAAAAATACCTATTTCAATTTTCTCAACATTCTCCAAAGGTTGGCATTCGTATTGATTTAAGCATTCTTCCTCTTCGTCATAACTGCAAACAGAACGACAGATTAAACTACAGCAGATACATGCAGACAGAACAACAATCAAAATCTCCAAGAACATTACTATACTTGGCAATGTAGAAGGCTTTCTCAGTAAGCAGTAAGACTACTTCTTGTTCGAAATCGCAACCTTCTCCATCCGAGCTATACAAAAAAGAAAAAATTCCTCAAATTCATTTATAATTCATACGAAAAACACAAAGGAGATCCTAAGTACAAGTTCGTTTGAAAAGCAATACAGTTAAAGCCGAATGTTGTTTATGACCTGAGTAAACAAACCTGGGCTAGTGTCTCGTTTCGACACACTTTCCGGTGTTTTATACCCCGGGTAATGAACGTTTTCGCGGTTATTATACATTACATATTGACATTGAACTAAAAATACATGGTACGCTACCTCTAATAATACTGTCTAGTAATCGATTGAAGCCAAATTTGACACCCAGACACGCGTGTTTACTGCTTCGCGATTCTCTCGCGGGAACACAGACTTC